>CBVK0100154190.1:0-29166 GCA_900067695.1 Picea abies
TCACTACACCAGAAATGAAACTCTCGGTAGCATCGAAATCTATCAAAATACTAAGTGTCTAGTGAACAATAGTACCTGTTGTCTTGAGCATAGTCGACTAATGCTCTACCTGGCGGTTGTTCACCACTGTGTGAATCAGATGGGCCTTGCCCATATCTACCATGGTAGTGGGTCCTACTGATTCTGACGCTCTGGTCTTCTCCACTGGACAGTCACGCTGGTAGTGTGGCTCCCCACACGTCCAACACCACTTCTTCAACCCAGTAGTCCTGGTACTCGAAGTAGAAGATGATGGCTTGCCAGCCTGGAACCCTGGTCTATTTTGATGAATAGGCCTAAACTGTTGCTGATGTGGTGGTCATCGAGGTGTAGTGAAAGTGGATCCCCTTTGGAAGACACGATATCCTGGCATAAGTCTGGCTGGTGTCTGGTGCTGCTATGTACCAGATGAACTCTGCCCTGCTAGTCTCGCTGGAGTCCTGGTCTAACCCCCACTGATAAGCTCCTCCTATGCTATGAGGGCCTTCTAGACGACATCGTCCAAGGTTTGAGGCATCAAAATCCTAACCTTTACATGCAGTCTGTCGTTAAGGCCAAACACGAACCTGTTGACCTTAATTTTCTCCATGTTAAGGTGTGGAGCATACCGGAGCAGCTCCATAAAACGAGCCTTGTATTTGGGCACTGTATGACCTCCCTGTCGTAAGGCGTTGAACTCATTGAGCTGACACTCGATGAATTCCTCTGAAAGGTACCTCTCTCAGAACCGTTCCTCAAACAACTCCCATGACACATCTTTGACGACCATGCTCAGTTGTGGTAGGAGCATCTTCCACCATAGAAGAGCGCTCCCCTTTAGTTGAAAGACCACCATGTGGACCTTCATGTTGAAGGTATAATCGCAAAGTGTGAAGCACATCTCCATGTTCTCCAACCATGCCTAGAAAACTGCATCATCTGGGGAACCTAAGAACTCGGGAAATTTGACTTTCTTGAGTTCACAGTGAATGCTACCAGTAATGGCTGGTGCACGTGGTAGAACCTTAGTGGGTGTCAGTGCCCTGGCCTCATCTATGTCCAAATGACTGATCAGTGCCTCAGACATGTGCTGAAAGGATCTCATCATTCTAATTACATCACCAACTACTATCTGCTCTTGCCTAAGAACTTGCTCGTCTCCCTGGGGTTTAAACCCCTCCAGTGTAGATGCTATTGGAGGTGTCGCGTCTCCTCCCCTAGCACCCCGTCATCTGCTTCCTCGGCATCCTCTAACCATGATTACCCTCTCACACACAATCAACTTGATTAGCAATAGCATAATTCAATCATATCAATGAAATTCGTGGTGATCCCAAGTCGCGGGTTGAACCCACTCTAATACCATATGTAATGATTCTCCTCGTTACGATGATGATCCTCATATAACAAGTGCAATTTTTTATTTTTTGTGTGTGTGTGCATGTGTATAAGGGTAATAAACACATTCAACTCTGTGTCACCACCCGACGACGAACAAGACGCATACAACGAAAACACAACATGATGACCTAAGATGCACATCAAGTATCTGCATGCATTAAATGACAATCAATTGACTATAAATAAGACTGACTACCCATCCATCCTACCCTGCAATGGTTAGGACCTCCAAGACACATAAGCAATGCTCAAGCCCAGGTTTCCATCAATTTTAACCATTTAAGGTCTCAGGGATGGCGAATGTTCTGAGGAACATGGAGGTGTCTACGTCCCGCCCGACACAAGCATACCAAGCACACAAAAGGTTTACAACCCAGTACAACATTAATTAAACAAGGGACTACAATATATAAGAGTCTTAAGGCCACTCCATTGTGTAACTTTAGATCATAATTCGTCATCAAGGTACTCTCTAAAACAACATTCAAGGGACCCTTTAGTACAAGTTTGAACCTTCGATTGGTTTAACATTTAACAAGATAATTTAACATTCATTCAATGATCTAAACTGATAATTTGATTGACAATAATTATGAACCAATAAATGTCTCAACAACGCAATTATCATAAATCCATAATTAACGCAATATTCAAAATCTTTTATCGCAAGCATATAAATTAACAGTAACCTTAACTCAATGAACAAAATTTATAAATCGGTAGCCAGTAATTGTGAACCAATAATTAATGCAACATCCCAACGATTATAAATCCATAATTGATGCAATATACTAAAATAAATTAATGCAATCATTATAAAATAATCATTAACGTTAACTTAAAACGATGGCAATAATAAAGAAGATCTCAAGAAGAACTTTTATCTCCAAAATAACAATTGTTACAAGACCACTCACATTCAAAATAGAATATATAAAATATCAAGATTCTATGGAAAGAAAAATAGAACTATTCCATTTATAACAATAGAAAACCAAACAGCTTTATATAACCACCTTTCCCCCTTTTTAAAACTTGTGTTTAATCAAATGATAACCATTATTATATTTAACTCTATATTTCTCCACTATACATTCTTCAGGGTAATAAACTGTCCATATTCTAAGGCCACTATACAATGATCCCTCATTAAAATATAACATGATTATTTGATTTATGGTTTAACCATTACATCACAAACATTAGACAATTTCCAGCTACAATTAAAATAAATAAGGAGGCAGAGAAACAAGGCACTTTAAGATCCAGTATTCGGGTATTAGGTAAGGCAAGGACAAGGTGTTTAAAATACAATAAAAAGGTAAGGCAACAAAAAGGGCATTAAAGACATTCACTGCCAAGTAACAGAAGAACAATAAGGGCTCAGGCATGAAGAATCAACAGCTAGGACCATGTAGAAGGTGGTTCATTTTACGCCATAAGTTGTTGGCAAAAATTACGTAAGGCAAGTAACAGACTGTCTTAGAAGAGGGTCACTCCAGCTGGCCCCCTATAAATTTTTACTGCCAAGAATTATGATTTTTGTAAATAAAATTGATACACCTCAGACGAAGGAATAATTCATGGGCATCTAGGCTTATCGAGACAACCAGTTAAAGGAGATGCATAGGTTCCAAAGCAGGTTAGTCTACAGCTGTAACTCATCAATAAATTATACAAGGAAATGCCTCGACACAATGCCAGAGAACCCGGTTTCTAGAGAAGGCTGATTAATCAACTAGGTACTTGAAACTTGTGACACTTCAGCGTGAGAACCATCATGACATCCTAACCAGGGCATCCCTGGCTAGGCATTCCTCTGTCAATAATCACGTGTATTCCCTAGGAGAGAAAAATACAGGCAAAACAGAACAAGGATATGATGGATTTAAATCACGAAAATTGCTATATGTGTAAGGCTTTGAAGGGCTATGGGTGTGTGTTGGGTGAACAGTTTATCATTGGGTAGAATAGGCGTAAACCTTACCAAAGGCCAAGTTAAATTCGAACCAAAGTAAGGGAAAATGCTGCTAAAAACAATTAACACTTTATCAAGTATCTACGCATTAGCACACAGTATTAATTTAGCTACGATTATGCCACCTCCAGGTATAAACATCCATGAAGAGTCCACGATGAAGGCATAAGGATCATAGTGGTAGAACCAAAAAATAGTAATTCAAATGCTAGGGCTAACACTAAAGGTTTTGTTCTCCCTAATCGTGTATTTGAAATTCAATTCTAACTACTGTAATTACCACTTCAATGCCCTATTAGAAATATCATGTCAGATCCATTGTTGGTGTATTATGATATTGTAGTGTGTAACACCCAGGAAATCGTTGTGTAATAACCATAAGGATCCAACCAAGGAAAAATATAACCCAACCTGAATGCTGATCACAGTAATTGTAGGCAATCAATCAAATGGGCATAATATCAAGACGAGATTCATCCATTATTATTGTGTAGAGATAAAATTGCAAAGGAAGGCCATCAAGAAACAATCTCAGAATTCAGTTACTCATCTAAGCTTAGACATAGGGTAAATTTATCCAGGCATGCACAAAACACAGTCAATAATGTAAAACCACAAGAACGTCCAGCGAGATAAGAAGGTGAAGTAAAACGAGATAGCAATAGATATAAAAGCATGCCGAGTTATATAAAAAGAAAACTTGCCACCAAAAATTTCTGCAGAAAAAGAAATGCTTCAAGACACAAGGCAACTTTTAGTCAAGGACAACTATAGAGGCAATCGTTTAATGATAAAGATGCAATAGATTAGTAGAGAATTTTTTTTTTCATCGATTAATGAATTGCAACAGTTGAGTTAATGTTTTTACAAAAATACAATCATAATCGTCGAAGTAACTAAATATGCATTCTACTCTACCAAATAAAAGCACATACAATTTCCTTATCACCCGCCTCGAATGTCATCCGCACGCTCCATGCCACTCCCACTCACCGACCATCGAGACTACACCGGTACCTCCCAGCCAACTCTAGGGGTACTCTGCTTCCCCGTAGCCCCCCCGAGTCGCAAAGGGGCCACACAAGAGTCGCAAAGGGGCCACACATTATCCAGATGGTACATCTAACTCCCAGCTCGCATCACAAGGCCGAGCTACCACTCCTATCCGAGATGGGAAATCCCAACTCCCCACAAGTAAATCAGTCAAGTCACTAATCTGACAGTGTAACGTTATGCTAACAATCGATCCCCTACTTCCTCCTCCTTCCTCTCTTTTATAGAGTTTTAGAACTTCCAAACTTTCCCTAAATCTAATTTAATTTAAGTTTTAATAAAAATCTTCTAATAATTCTCCTTCATACAAGTGTCATCCATCCCCCACTTTCCTCCAGTAATTATTTTCTTCAATTTATTAATTTGTCTTATTCCCTCACCCACCTAGATTTACCCCTATTTTTACTCCTAGGTGTCCCTAGATTCCCTTACAGGTTTTAAATACTTTTCCTAAAATGAAGTTGCTAATTTAGTTCAATTTAGAAGGTTCTTAAATGTAGATTCTTTACTAAGTTGACCTCTCTTTTTACCATAAGTTCCCCTCTTTCCCTTTTTAAGTTACCTCCATTCCCTAGTTTCCTAAATGTTATAATTTCCCTCTTTCCCCTTTTTATTAGAGCTAAAAACGGTAGTTACAATTTAACCCCCTTTTTCCCTTTTATTATTAATTCAACATCTTTTTAAACTATCAAAAATTAAAAATAATTAATTTCTTCTTTATATTTTATATCCACAACTTTTAATTAATTTCTTACTCCATTTTACCCCAAAAATTTATGAAGACCAGAATTATTACTTAAAGAGTTTTTATTTTGAATTTTACTATTTTAATTTTTTAGAGATGTTTTCTCAAGGATAGACAAAATTTTGCCCCTAGCAAAGTTCAGACTTAGGACTTAGATTTTCAACTGGGCGAGATTTAATTAGGGGAATTGTTTTAAAATTTATTAATGTGTTAAATGTCTTAGGTCCATCTAGGTTCAACCCTCTAACATCATCAACGCAATGTACCCTTCAGGACGCACTATGTGCTCCAAGGGTGCCACTTGCCTCTTTTGTTTCTTTTGCGCGATGTGCCCTTC
Source organism: Picea abies (assembly GCA_900067695.1). Classification (NCBI taxonomy): domain Eukaryota; kingdom Viridiplantae; phylum Streptophyta; class Pinopsida; order Pinales; family Pinaceae; genus Picea; species Picea abies. The sequence continues at coordinate 5,533 of CBVK0100154190.1, forward strand.
AGGACGCACCACGTGCTCCAAGGGTGCCACTCACCCTTTTGTTTCTTTTGCATGACATGCCCTTCATGATGCACCATGTTCTCCAAGGGTTCCACTCACTTCTTGATTGATTGGTAGACATCAATAACCCTTGGAGTCAACACTCAACCAGGTGAACTTGTGGGAGACTAAGGGATTCTAAGGAATAAGGCCCCCGCCTTATTGTGCACCCCTTAGAATCATCGTGAGTGATTTTCGTAGTCTATCCTTGCAGCATCATGGGTCCTCTCGAACTAGGTAATCGTTAACCTACAATTCAAGCCATGATGGGAGTGCTAGTAGGCTATGGCAGGGTTGTTGTCCACACATCTCCCTCAACCTCTCTGGTAGTCATGTGTGGCCCCTTTACTCCATATGTGATTCTGGTCGGCAAGCTATCATCAACCTACATCATCAACAATCATGTCAAACATGTCCACATCATATCATCTAATCAAATGTACTAAAATCACAGTAAAATATTCAAACCCCAATAGCACACTCCCTGACTCAATATGGAGTCTAAGGGTTCTGTCGATGCCTCTGCATCCTCAAGGTCAAAAACCCTGCACACTTAGTAAAATCGAGTCAATAGCACCTGTCTATGTCAATGCAGCAAAATATCTTGTCATCTATCATAACACATCATAATCAAGGAAAAATGTTTTAATATCATAATAGTTTGGATCACTTGCGAGCAAGTGTTCTCAAAGAATAAGTTTTCTTAGTGCGCCAGAGTGGGATGTTACATGATGAGAGAATAGGCGACATTGATCTTCCCTTGAGGTATAAACATCTAGTGCAATGATGGGCACCTAAGGAGCTACCTGAAGTGGACATAGATTTCTTCATCAGTGGGAGGATGTATCGCATTGCTCCTTCATCCTTACATGGATTGGGGTTATTTTCCATGGATGGAATAAAGGTCGGCTATGGAACTATAACTAAATTGATGGAGTCTGTTGAACCATTATACAAATACAATCACTAGTTGATGTTGATCCTATAATGAACCTCTCATTCGTCACGATTACAAATCTCATATAACAAGTGGATTTTTTATTTTTTTTGTGTGTGTGTTTTTAACAACTGTGTGCACGCGTACAAGGGAAACAAACCTATTCAACTCTACTTCTCCACCTGACAACTAACAAGATGCAACCACGATGATCACAACAAGAAGACATAAGGCACACAACTAGTAACTGCAAGCATTAAGAGACATACTGTGTTATGTACAGTACGAACACAGATGGAAGAATTTATAGTAGTAGATTTTACTATTTCTGCACAGTAAAGCAAGGTGTTTAATATTATTCCTCTGCTCCAGAGAGAGAGAATGTCAGATAGGCTCCTGGCCGACTACTTAGGCAGAAACTAGTAATCTCTGTCAAGAGGTCGCAGTGATGGGAACTCTTCCTTTAAAGAGCCTGCGACTACTGATACGACCTTAGAGGTGTGTCACAAGAGTGGAAACCCTGCCTTTAAAGGGTTCGAGACTCTTGATACGGCACTGGATTCCTTACACAGAAAATAATCACACACGCAGAATTATATACAAAGCGACTAGCTTTATTAGATCAAAGAGTCTGATATCATACAACTATGAGTTTGTGCAATTCCAATTATAACACTAACCCTAAAATTAACCCGACCCTAAATGTCAGCATAGAAATAAAAAACAACTTTATTAACCCTAAATTTAACAGCCCAACCCTAAGCCAATCAAATAAAGCACCCTGCAGAAGGAACCCATTGGATAAGGGTGCCCACCAGAATTAAGGGCAACACAGAAAAACCCAATACGCAATAAAAACAAAATCCAATTGAGCAATAGGAAAGTGATGAAGAAAAGCTAGAACCACATGGGCACAACTTCAATTGAAATGCCATAGGACTCTTCTAAATACATTTGGTAGCTTGTTAAGGTCAATATCATTTAATTCAGGCATCATTTGAGGACGATTCCACTCATGTAATCAGTTCAACTCCTAGGTAGCTTGCTATGCATTTTGAGGAAATGAGCCATTTTACTTAAGTGAAAAATTAAGAATTAAATACCAAAAATCCATTAAAGAAATAAGGGAGTAAGAGCTTCATTAAACATCCATTAAAACTAATTACAAGGAGAATGCCTACTAACCATAAGTAAGATTTAAACATCAAACACATATTATATCACGCGAACCCTGCAAAATTTCAAATTTCAATGCATCTATGTGCTATCAAAGAACCGTAAAGACACAATACCCCTTTCCATACATGATAACCATATTATCGCCTTCTATATCACAATATCAAGGTAATTAAAATAACTATGACTTTACCTTTTATTTGTTATTAATAACAACGGATCTACCTAAACCTGAACATAGATAATCATGTATTTACCCTTATAATAGAATAGCATTGAAATTTAAACTAATGATTACTTTTCATTACAAACATTGTAAATAAAATAATTGCGACTAACATAGTAAATTAAAATCAAATGGGAAACATATTGTAAATTGGATTGTAAAAATTCCTTTATTGCAACTCAGATCCTTTATTCAACTGGAAACCATATTCTTTTAATTACCCCTGATGATCATATTCTGTTCACCTTATAATAAAATAACATTGTACTTTAACTAATAATGACTTTTGCTTACAACAACATTGCAAATAAAATACTCGATCATTAATCATGATAAATTGAAATCAAATGGGAATCAAGGGGAAGGAGTTCCCACGAGGGCACCCACGTGGTCTGTGCAAAAGGGGCTGTCAGCTAACGGTAGCACTCCCCAGGCAAAATCTGGTAATTAAATAAAAATAACAGTCTTCCTTAATTCGATCACAGGCATGTTGGATAAGACATCACACCTTAATTACTCCACCGGGCCAGACCACAAATCTCAACAGTAATTAAAGGTCGCTGCAAGGTAGTTATCATGAGTCTGTACGCATCACCATGTGACCGGGATTATCACTGTTGGATCGGCATTATCGCAAGTTGTAATAGCGTGTACCCTTACTGGTGTATTCCTAGTGAGGACGTTGTTCTAAATCTAATTCTGAGTTGAATGTTAGGTTTGAATGTTTTAAAATAAAAATAAAAATGGAAAAAAAACATTCTAGTGCAGAACACATCCCTTCCAAACACAGCTACCAATGCGCCACCGCTTGGAGATGTAAATAACATATATACCATATATATATTACACCAAATCACGCGCCAACCATACTGTATTAAAACCATGCCATATATCAAATATATGATATAAAAATCACCCAATAAATGTGTGTGGGAGGAGAAGCCTGCGGGTTTGACCTCGGGACTTCCGCCCCCATAACAACCACAACTTCCACGTAGAGGAAACCCAACGTAGTCAACACATTTTATATAAAATTGAGGGCCATTAACACGCAGTCACAGGGTTCGTGGCAGGCGTTTTCACCATTCTGGAGGCAATGACAAGGGAATTCTATGGCCAACAGCCGCGAATTTGGAGGGCAAGGTGAAGCTTGGTGTAAGACCTCACGTGGTATCAATCACGCACCAGCTCGCGAGCTAAGACATCCACATGACCCACACCAAGGAGAAGGACCCAAGCGAAAGGAGGTAGGACCTTTGGTCCTATGCACCACACGTCCACATATAGTAGAACCAGTTCGGCTGTATGAGATTAGTTGGATTACAACGCCCAACCCCTGAAATCGATGGGCGCACAAAATGTTTTCAATCCCATATCCAAGTACGAGAGCAGACAGGAATTCAATAAACCCCCTTCCCTTTTGATATCAGAAAGCAGTTGTAATGCAGACCTGTAATCAATTTTTCGCATTGCCAGAATACAACGATAACCAACTAAGACAACTGCTAGAATACAAGTGATAACAATTTCCGACAATTTCTAGCATACAAAGATAACAATCTCAGATAAATTCTAGAATACGAATGATAACAATTACAGACAATTTCCGGGATACAAATGATAGTGATTTTAGACACTTTCCAGAATACAATGATATCAATTTCAGCTAATATCCAGAATACAAGTGATAACAATATAGACAATATCCAGAATACAATGATAGCAATTTCAGACAATTTCCAGAATACAATGATATCAATTTCAACTAATATCCAGAATACAAGTGATAACAATACAAACAATATCCAGAATACAATGATAACAATTTCAGACAATTTCCAAAACATGATGAAATAACTCATGGTGATATACAAAAAAACCTACGGTAATAGAAAACTCCCACAGTGATATCAAAAGCATAGTCATAGAATCTCTTTTATCCAATTGACAAGCAACAACAGAGTAAGAAGAAATATATTATAACCATAACAAAATTTTAATCATCGAGGAACAGAAATAAAACAACCATTAAATCCAATTACAACCAATATTCTGATACCAGTGTAGATCATAATGCAACCTATTCGACTAGATTAATTAAACAAAAACCATACCGTTTCCTTAACTCCCACCTCAAATGATGACCGTGTGCTCCTACTCCGTGCCGCTCCTGCTTGCCAACTGTCGAGACCACACCGGTACCTCCCAACCAATTGCTAGGGGTACTCTGCTTACCCCTTAGCCCCCCGAGTCACAAAGGGGCCACACACTATCCAGATGGTACGTCTAGCTTCCCAGCTCGCCTCGCAAGGTTGAGCCCTATCCGAGCCGGGAAATCCTAAGTCCTCACAAGCAATCAATCAAGTCACAAATCCGGCAGCGTAACATTACGCTAACAGCCGATCCCCTTCTTCCTCATCTTCCCTTTCTTTTATAGAGTTTTTCCAACCTCCAACTTTCCCTAAATCACATTTTAATTGAGTTTTAATAAAAATATTTTAAATATTCTCCTTCACACAAGTGTCATCCATCCCCCTCTTTCCTCAAATAATTATTTTCTTTAAATTATTAAATTACTCATTTCCATCACCCACCTAGAGTTTCTCCTAAATTTCCTCCTAGGTGTTCCTAGATCCCCTTACATGTTTTAAATAATTTCCTTAAAAATGAAGTTGCCAAATTAGCTCAAATTAGAAGGTTCTTAATTGCAGATTCCTTACTACGTTGACCTCACTTTTTACCATAAGTTCCCAACTTCCTTAATTATGTTTCCTCCATTACTTAGTTTCCTAATTCTTATTATTCCCTTCTTTCCCCTTTTTATTAGAGCCAAAATGGCAGTTACGCTATTTACTCCTTTCCCTTTATTATTAATTTAAAATATTTTTATACTTCCACAAGTTAAATAATTTATTTCCTCTTTACAATTTAAAACCATGGATTTTAATTAAATTATTCCTCTCTTCATTTTACCCTCTAAATTTGAGAAGACTAAAATTATTACTTAAGTGGGTTTTAGTTAATATCTTTATTTATTTATTTTTATTTTTTTGGGGGGTCTTTTTCTTAAGGCTTAACAAAATTTTACCCTAGAGAAGTTTTAGACTTAGGTTTAGATTATGAGCTTGGCGACAATTATTTAGGGATGTCGTTTTAAGAATTTATTAAGGTGTTAAATATCTTATGGCCATCTAGGTTTGTTCCTTCCTCAACATCAATGTGACGTGCCCTTCAGGATGCACCACATGCTCCAAGGGTGCCACTTGCCTCTGTTGTTTCTTTTGTGCGACGTGCCCTTTAGGATGCACCACATGCTCCAAGGGTGCCACTCTATAACTTGTGTTTCTTTCACGCGACGTGCCCTTCAGGATGTACCACGTGCTCCAAGGGTGCCACTTGCCAACTTGACTAATTGGTATACATCTATAACCCCTGGAGTCAACACTCCGCCAGGTGAACTTGTGGGAGACTAAGGGCTCTAAGGAATAAGGCCCCTACCTTATTGTGCACCCCTTAGAATCATCGTGAGCGACTGTCGTAGTCTTCCCTCACGACATCGTGGATCCTCTCGAACTAGGTAATCGTTAACCTACAGTTCGAGCCATGGCGGGAGTGCTAGTAAGTTGCGGCAGGGCCACTGTCCACACCTCTCCCTCAACCTCTCTAAAAATCATGTGCGGCCCCTTTACTCCATATGTGATTCTGGTTGGCAAGCTATCGTCAGCCTGCATCATCAACAAATGTGTTAGAACATGTCCACATCATAACATCAAATCAATGTAATATTGCACTAAATAAATCAACCCAAATAGCACACTCCCTGACTCAATCTGGAGTCCAAGGGGTTCCATCGATGCCTCAGCATCCTCAAGGTCCAAAAACCCTGCACACTCAGTAAAACTGAGTCAATAGCACCTGTCTATGTCAAAGCAGCAGAACATCATGTCATCTATCATAACGCATCACAATCAAGGATATATGTTTTAATATCATAAAATTCCAGATCACTTGCGAGCAAGTGTCCTCAAAGAATAAGTTTTTTTAGTGCACCAGAGAGGGATGTCACAGATCCAATATACGCAAAGTATGCGGAGATACGGAGTTGCCGCAAATTATATACAACTAAAAGATAACAATCAAAATAAAAGGGGAAACTATGTATATTGATGGAAGGCCAAAAGCTACTGGAAACATTGTGGGATTTATAAATAGTACACGACTAGTGGCAACAACTAAGAAACTGAATTGCATATTTGAGGCACACGAAGGAAATCATATATTTGTATGTGCAACAAAAACAATAGTTCCAGGTGAAGAGTTGTTGATTGATTACAACTTAAATCGAATAGATGGAGAGGGTGACTGTGGAAAGGCACCCACTTTGCCTCAGTAGGTAAATGTTAAATACACTAAAAAATTATGACTACAACAACTCAATTTCAAAAATTTATTTATTTGTTTTTCTGTTATTACTGCAATATTTCATTTTCTTAACGTTAGAGGTGAATTTCATAACTTTTATTAATTGATTTATTGTGTCAACATCTTTCTAGGGTGACCGTGGTAGAAAATCACCCGCTACATCTCTCCAGGGTGACTATGGAGAGGCACCCACTGTGCCTCAGTAGGTAAATGTTAAATATAGTAACAACTTATGACTACAACAACTGAATTTCTGAAATTTCATTATTTTTTTTCTGATATTACTCCAATATTACTTTTTTTAAATGTTACAGGTGAATTTCATAACTTTTGTTGATTGATTTATTGTGTCAACTACTGTCCAGGGTGACCATGGTAAGTCACCCATTGTGCCTCACTAGGTAAATGTTAAATACAGTAACAAATTATGACTACAACAACTAAATTTCTGAAATTTCATTATTTTTTTTTTCTAATACTACTCCAATATTTCATTTTTTAAATGTTACAGGTGAATTTCATAACTTTTGTTGATTCATTTATTGTGTCAACTTCTATCTAGGGTGACCGTGTCCAAGTTTCACCCACTACATCTCTCCAGGGTGACCGTGGAAATGCACCCGCAGTGCCTCGCCAAGTAAATGTTAAATATAGTAACAACTTATGACTACAACAACTAAATTTCTGAAATTTTGTTATTGCTTTTCTGATATTACTGCAATATTTCATTTTTTAATGTTAGAGGTGAATTTCATAACTTTTGTTGATTGATTTATTGTGTCAACATTTGTCGAGGCTCCCACAGAGGATATTTATGAGGACGAAATATATTATTTGACAAACCCAATGACAATTGTAACCAAGGCCTTGAAGAAGGCTAACATGGAATATCTGGGTTTGATTAGCAAAAAACCCCTGACACAGGAGGACATGGAAAGAATTGTAGAGCTACAAACTACAATAACTAATTTGGGGGTAAGTGGCATCTTTGCATATTTTTATTAGCTATGACAATTTCATATCTGTTTTTTATTTTTATATTTTGTATATGATCTGATAAAGAAATTTTTTCTGTTTGTAGGAGTTTTTAAATCCCATGACTAGGGAACCTGTCAATCCTGCAACTGCTATAGGTAGCAGTGAGGGTCCAATGAAAAAAAAAGTTCGACATAGAAAAGTGCAAGTAAGGCTTTTTGAGCCTCCTGAGGTTCCCCTAAAACCCATTGATGAGTGGGGAAATTTTGATCGGCATGATATGTTGGAGCATGATGAGTCGAAGCCTAGGAATCCACATGATGACTTCAAAGAGGAACATAGTGTAGGTGCACAAGATACTATTCCGCATGGAGAAAAACGAATTAAAAGAACTTGATCACTAGATGTGACCTTTCTGGTGGATGACCCATGTGTTCCGATAAAGATTCAAAAGATTGCAGGTAATTGTCCCATTAATTGATTCATTTTTTTCGTGAAATTGAAATGGACATTTGTTGAGATTATTAATTTATTAATGGATAACACATTACTACAAGAAGCAATGTTTTCTATAGAAACTTACATGACAAAGCATTGGAGTTGTTTAGCCCCACCATTCGCACATGATGGAATGGGCAAGATAGAAAAAAGAAATATGATTTAATAGATCACATGGTAAACTTGTTTGGCAACACTTTCAACAAGAAAGTGGTTACAAAGTTGGCCGACAAGAATTTAAAATACACTAGGGCCCAGTATAGGGATAAATTGCAAATACACCTCAAGCACGAGTGCCCTCCCATGGTTACCGAGAAATAGTGGAAGGCGCTAATAGAGGATGTAAATGATAACTTATTTAAAAAACAAGGACGACAACCACGAGCTGGTCAAGCAAGGTACAACACATGTCATATTATCAGTGAAATATGAGCATTTATGTTTTTCTTTCCCGTTTTAAGTAAAAATTATGATATCTAAGTTTTTTCAAAAATTCCATATGTAGGCTACCAGACACATCCAAAGCAACAAAGGCCAGAGTGGAAAAACATGACCAACATAAACTAGGCCAGGGTGGCTATAGAAAAATCAAATCCCGAATAGTAATATTTAAATGATTAACTGTGTTTAATATTTATTTAACAGTAGCGAACAAATATATGTTTTTGTTATTCATATTTTTAATGGTGTTATTCATTGCAGTTAAATATGTTCAACATTGCTGCCACCAAGGAGGACCTGAAGCTTGGTTACAAGCATGGTTTTAAAAGTGTGATTGAATATAGAAAAATCTTGGGCTAGACTCCTATCACCCCATCCACACAGGTAAATCAAATGAATAAGGAAACCGCAATAGCATGCTTGTAAAGTCTACTCATATTTTATTATATCACCCTTAACTAAGTATTTATGTTTGTTTTCAAGCAAAAGTGTTACAGCAGTAGTGAATCAAGTGGTATTAATCAAACACCACATCATACAAGGGTCCACATGTCCAGTGATAGTGTAGAGGAGAGTACCAATTCTGGTATGTATGCTTCAAAATTAGAAATATTTATTTCTTGACTTATACTTATATATTATCATCTCAAAATTGAAGAGCATGTAGATCAGGAGGGTGAAATGTGAGAGCAACCAAATGGACAAAAAATTAACGCACCAATTGTCCCAGCGACAGAGACAGGTAAAGAGCAATAGTGTTATGTTAATCAAAACAATGAATTAGTTATTTCAATTATATTTCAACATATCGATATGATCATTTTCATTTTTCTAGTTCATGACCTTGAACAAATTCCAGCTAACCCTTCTCAGTGACGTACCATAAGTATGGTACATGAGCGCACACAAACAATAGAAGTATAGGGCACACAAAATACAATGTCCTTGGATGATGATGATATCCCAATTGTCAGTTTTATGAATGTAAATAAACATAAATCAAAGAAAAATTAGATGTGTAAATTCATGACCTGTTTTTGGATCTTTATCAATGTTTATATGTCCATATGGTTTGATGACTATCCTAGTTATGCATTAATGTCTATATGTTTTCTATATAAATAAAATCATTTGTTGGGTATGGGGAATTGAGAGCGATGTGAGGGGGGCGAGGGGCCATATGAGCTTCCACCTTCATGTGGTTGGCCCTTTTCAATAGAGAATAACCTATTCTCAAAACAAAGAGAAGCTCATTAAGGTATGTGAAAAATTAATTTTTTTCTAGAATATTTTACATAACTAAATGCATGCTTATTTGCTTATTAATTATTTACTCATATAAAAAATTTGTCGTTTATGATTCATGCAGGTCTAGGTGATGCAAATGCATCTCATGGACAAATATTATCAAGTTGTATGGGCTAATGGATCTAGTGAAAGAACAATGAAAGGGTAAGGGTTTGAACATGTTTTTAAAAGTAGGCTTTATACTAGTTTTCAGAAGGCTATTTGTTAGGACCATCTTTATCATACTTTAGTCGTTGTGTATTTGCAGACCAAAATCCTGTTTTTTCTGGTGCCTAACTTTCTACTCGATTTTGACAAGATATCGATAGGCAACTCCTAGTGATGAGATGTCCAAGAAATTGATTTTGGTTTGGATGTACCTATACAAAGCTCCACGGTATTTCAGAACTAGATGTTGCTCAAAGTCTTTGATACCCAGCCTAGTGCATACGGTATGCAAATTATTTGTGAACTTTGACATTGTTTGGCTCCTCTCTTGTCGCAGTGTGGTCCATCTCATGTATTGTTCGTCATAGTTACCAACATGGTAATATTGTTCCTTGACCGCATCCACAAAAAAAACCAAGTGGGCTTAGCTCCATATATTAGAGTCTCCTCTGTGGAACTTTTCTCCCAATACGTTTCCCAACAATGTTTGACATGGGGGAGAGCCTTAATGAATGTGAAGATGATCTTTTCCCTCTCATAGAAATTGTGAACACAGAAATAACCTTCTAGAAGATTTAACCATTTTTCGAGGGCATCCGCATTTATCTATCCTTCAAATATGAGATTATCAAAATTAACTTGTACCTTGAAAAAAGAGATGCCTCCAAAGTGGCCGCTTGATGAAAATGTGCATGTTGTTATCAGCAAGTGTTGAATTATTTAGGCAAAATTCTCCATCATTTCGTCCCTCTGTCGCAAGAGAGATTTCTCAAGCAACAAATTAATAGAATATTTTTCTTCATCATTTTTATTTTCTTCCGCCATGGCAGGTTTCTTGGGCATGCGAGAGGAATTTTCCTGAAGAGAGATAAAATCAAGACCCAACTTTCGATACTCAGACCTCATCAGGGACATGAACTGAAAAATGACTAAGAGCAATCTGCTCTGATACCACTGATCTAGATTCTTTTCGACACAAAATGAGAGAGGAGATATAATCAAGAAATGTATAGATATATCAAATATCCAATAATATAACAGAGATATATAATAGATATAACCATAAACATAGAGATACATTAATACACAATTTATATTAATGGGCAAAATGTACAAAACTGTAGAAATACAGAGTGAAAGACTCACTAGAATGGTGGCATCTTATCTTTGAGAAGAGATGTGGCAACTATTCACATTCAAAAGAATATGATTGTTACAATGAGGCTCCAAAGGCATATTTAATATAAATAAAATCCAAAACCCTAACCTTCGAATATGAAAATCCAATAGTTTTGTGGACCCCGTTTTGGGTAGTTTGGTGTATCAACTTTCCAATGATGTAAGTTTGGCATACGATATTCGTTTGGGGCGCACAATGGCTCATTGGAAAGGTATCGACGAGGAGCTTCATTTTGGGGGTTCAATCAAATATTTTAAGTAACATTGATGTTCTCTATCATGAGAAAGTGTCGTTTAGGCCCTCAAAATGGCCCCACAAATTTATGAACTGAAAAACTGCTAAAAATAGTAAATTTTCAACAAACTGTTTTGAGCCAATTGGAATAGGTGGGTGAAAACCGATATCCACATGGATCAATTACATGCAATCCATGGACACAATACAACAATATACCCAGAAAACATGGACCCGAAAAGCCATGTGATTTGACCTAAAAGCATATTCAACATATTTAACTCGTTCACGCTTTCATCTAGTCAATATTAACCCAACATACATGCCCCCCCACATCTTCATTTTGTCAAAATTTGTCTAGAATTTTCAAAGATGACTCGATTAACGAGGGGTATGCATGCCTATCCAAAGTAAATATTTTTTCTTTTCTTTTCAATGTGACTCCACCATCATCTCTCTTAAATATCACATTTTAAGTTTCCACAATTAGAAGTTATTTTTACGATTTTATTTTTTTTCAACCTCAAATTTAACATTTGTGTTCTTTGTCATTAGTTCTCTAGAAAATGGCTCCCTCTTCAAATATCAATTTGATTTTTCACTTCAGAAGTCAATTTAATTTTTTGAAAAATATATTTATGCTCCAAACTAAGTGAATATTCAACTTTGCATAAAAAAATTTAAACACTCCACCCACTTAAATAAGATTTAAAACAAACTATATTATGACTCCACAAAATATGTATTTTCAATTCAAAAATTATTTTATTCTATGTCTTTTCTTTTAAAAAAATAAAAATATATTTTTTCTCATAATATATATATTTTCCTTTCAAAACATATTATCTCATTAACCAAAAAATAATAAGCAAATTATATATATATAGTTTCCAACTTGAAATTATCTACATAATCTTCACTGCTCACGAAGGAGCACGTTTCCACATTGATGGCCTCTTTCAATAATCAAACTAGATCGTCCTCCTTCACACCAACAAAACTGCAAACCTCCCATCCCAACCGGTTTCCTTAGGAGCTCTTCTCGGTGGGAAAATGACAATGACCGGATTCAACCACGCTTTCCTCCTTTTCTTTGATGCAATTAGGAGTGCTTGTGGCTCCACCTCCATGAACTTGTTCTCTGCATAGAGTTTGGATTCTACTCAGGTGGACCGACTCCACAAATTGATATCTTGGTGGCTCTGGCTCTAGAACTCAACTCTAATGGCATATAGAGTTTTTGGTGCTTAGAGTTTATACTTTTCCACTCCTCCTTGCTCTTTTACTAGTGCTATGTGTTACTTTAGATAACATACTAGATTTAAGTGGTAAAATCATGATGACTTGTAAAGGAAACATCTATGGAGCAAGGTATCTTACAATAAGCTTATTCACCAACAAGTATCTTAATTAAACTTTCGTCGACCAACACCACTAAATATTTATATAGGTAAATTTTAGTATTTACATTTTCTTTTAATTTGTTGTCACAATTTAACATACTTATCTTACTTTTGACACATTTCTTTGACTCAAATTGTAAACTCTATGTCATGTTTGAAATAGTAGTATGGATCTCGTGAACATGATTCGCAATGAGATGACACTAGATATGAGGGCACTATCATGATTCCTAAGTGTTTAAGTTTTATTACAAAATAAATTCATGATTATTTCTTATTTATTGTCATATGGTTGATGTATGACACATTTATCAAAGTTACTATTCTCTTACTTTAAGCTACATAGAATTATCAAATAAAAATATAAAAATGAAAGTATAAGAAGTTTTTCTACTATTTTAACTTGTTTATTTCATTTTAGTTTACTCATCTTACCTTTTACACGTTTCTTTGAATGTAAAGTTTTTTTTTACTTTTCTATGCACAACAATGAAAATAATATTTAGTGAATGGACACATTAAAATATATAACATGTTGATAGTTCACATTTCTTTAAATGTAAAGTTTTTTTTACTTTTCTATGCACAACAATGAAAATAATGTTTAGTGAATGGACACATTAAAATATATAACATGTTGATAACCTTTGACTTATCCTCATTAGACAAAATTTATATTAAATTTTATAATTAAAATTTGATAGAAAATAAAAACAATTTTATTTAAATTAAATTGAGATACACTCTCTAAATCATGTTTGATTTTTGAAAAAAAATTGATAATAATTTAAATTAAATTTAGATACACTCTCTAAATCATGTTTAATTTTTGAAAAAAAATTGATAATAATGTGTTTAAGTAAATCATCATTTTTATATATTTTGTTTTAAATAAAAATAATTAAAATAAATATACAAAATAAAACAACGAAAACTATATTAAATAGGTTTTTTTTTTTAAGTTTTATAAAATTTTAATATTTATAACAAATACTATAAACTAATTAGTTATTTAGAAAAAAAAATGCTTAAAATATATGAAAAATTGTAATAATTAAATTTGATTAAATAAATTATAAAATCTCATAAATTAATTTTGATCAAACGGTGTTTTTGAAAAAGTCTTGTAAAATTTTAATATGTATAACAAGTTCAGTAAATAATACTATGCACGAATTAGTTACTTAGAAAAAATGCTTAAAATGTATGAAAATTTGTAATAATTAAATTTAATTAAATAAATTATAAAATTTGATAAATTAATTTTAATATTTAATTTCTTTTTTTTATGTAAAAAAGGGTTGGAGCCTATTATATTACCATAAACAGAATACATAGCTGTTAGTGATGTCAGCTGTCCCGCCTGAGCAGGAAACCGGGACAGCTGGGCATCCTTGTCCATGTGTCACCTAGTTTGCAGAATTAGCAAAATTAACAAAATTGACACTGCTACGTCCTGCACGAAGGAAACTAGGACTAACAATCATGAGCATGGAACTGGTTCGTCCACCTAGAGCTAAGAAATACTGATAGCTAGCTATCCTAAGGCATAAATTATAATAACAAAACCAAAAGCACAGTCTAGTTCTGAACATTAGGTAATCTATGAATCGGGATGTTTGTCCTCGTCCACGGAATGCCTCCATCTTGCTGGGAATGAGTAAGCTCGTGCACAAGTCGGACATTGTTTCTTTGGCGGAGTTCTGGAATGTGCCGCAAAGAACATGTCAAGCCGCTGATCCATTCGCGCGAGGCGGAAGATATGATCTTCCAGCATATTTCTCATCTCAAAGATGAGATTGAGGTATCCCCAGTCAACTGAAGGTGGCTGTTCCAGGTGGTGGCTGTCCATAAACTCCTTGCTGGTGGCCGCTTTTGCTTACTGCGTCTTGTGCCCCTCCGCTTCCTTGGTGGGTTCGGGAGGAACCTCTTCTTCCACATAGCAGGGGGAGTAAGGCTTCTCTGCATTGGTGTCATGGGGGTCGAGCGTGCTGCTTGCTTGCTGTGGTTTGCTATCTAAGCCAAAGTCCGATCTTGGATTCCAATTTTCCAGTACCATGAATAGGGTATGCTCAGGAGGGATTTCTAGGCCTCCTTTCGAGATTACATCCTCTACGTACGCCATTGGAGGCATGCGTGGTCTGTTCCTACGCCTCCTGGCAGCCATCACCATTGCTTTCTCAAAGTTCTCCTTTCTCTTGCGCCGCGACTCCACCGTGTACCACGCTGCTCCCCTTCGTAGTTTCCCTCTGATTCGGGGCATGGTGAGGTTCCAGTGAATTATATAGGTGCTGTCAACTAGAGTCGAGTTGCTGCTGAGGGTGGGCGAGGTTGCCGAGAGTGGCCACTGCTCCAGTGGAACGGGAGAGAGACTGCTGCAGTTCTGGATTGCCTGTGGAGCGGAGGCCTCCGGGAGCGACCTGCTGCTTGGTCTTGCAACTTGAACAATGAGCGTGAATGCAAAAACAATCGCCATAACTAAAACAATCACCGTATCCATTAAAGTCTGCTGGATAGTGTGCTGGTGGAGGGTACCCTTCCCTTGTGCAAGGGGCCTCGTCGTTTGAATGCACCTGCCCGTAAACATGCCGAGTTATTGTCCGAGGTGATGTGAGCCGGTGGATGCATTAACGCTGCGTCCCGGCTCGCTCCTGCGTGGCAGCATTGCACCCTGTGTCACCCCATCCGGGGAATGAAGATCGCTAGTGGATAAGGCTTGACACCAAGTGAGGATCTTTGGAGTTGGTGAGCCTTGGCCATCCTAGCAGAAGTGTTCCTTGCCCGTTTCAACTGCCTCGTTTGCTAACCGATCTGCCACTTTATTTGCTTCTTGTTTCACATGGGAGGTAGTGATACTGAGATGCGGTTGAAGGTGGTGACTGAAGTCTGCGAGCATGTAGTGTACCCTTCACTACCCAAGTTCACCCAACCTCTTAATCATCATTCATTACATGAATGTAAAAGGAACAAATGCATTTTGAAACAAAATTAAACGCACTTAACAACTCACAGTAAAATATATGGGTACTGCTATAATTAATCATTCCATAGCATTGTCATAAATTCATTTACACAGCGGAAAACATGTTACATAAACAGAGCAGTCATGCTCAAATGTGTTAAAACATAATTCAGATATACTTATCTTTTATCTACTGTAGAAATCACCAACCAAGTGCAGGCCTTCCACGAACCTCCCAGCCTTAGACCGCACTGTTCATCAGCTCAACAGTAGGTCACCCCCGAGCTGGGACCGAGCTCCACTCCAAGGCAAGGAATCTAGACTCAGGCTGAGGTTACAAGGAAGACAACACATACACATTCAACAGGAAGAAACTCTCCCAGGAATCTCCCACGCTCACTGCACACAGACCCTCATTCCCCACATGCCTGTTCCACCCCAGGAGAGTGCACCTTCTCTGTCACCCAGACAGTCCTTCGGCTGCCAATCCACCTTCTCTGTCACCCAGACAGTCCTTCGGCTGCCAATCTCCCTTACCTTGGGTTATAGGAACAGACCGGACCGGAATTCTCCGAGATCTATGGCAGCTACAGGGTTCCTTCCAGGAGTTCTCTTCTCCCTCTGCGCACTTCCTCACCTAGAGGAGTCGCTCACAGGCCCACAAGCCTCACGCAATCCAGTACTGCGCAATCACAACATTCCACGGGAAAACACAGACAAGGCTTTCCAAAAAGGTTCAGCTGTCACAGGATAATCTCACAGGATGATTTACGGAGCAGGTTCCACGCACAGGCTAGCTCAATTTTCCCGAACCACCAGGGATTCTTCCACTCGAGTTTAACACAGGGAATTCGGGTTCAGGAAATGCATTGTCCGATTGACTAGAACAGACACAGACTCTTAGTTGTGGACAGGGTAATACACGATTTTCCTCAGACAAAACACAGCTCATGGTTTCAGAGATGAACCAGGGTATCCAGCAGAGGTCGTACCGGTTCCACGCATAGAGGTTCGGTTCAGAATGGAGGCGAGAGCCCATTCTCGGCTCAGTTCAGGGTTTTTATTTGCATGCACCAGGGTTGACACTTGTCACCCTGGGAACTGCATGCATCCCATCCGTACACCTTCCTCCCACCACTTGGGAACTCACGGGTCCTTCCAAAGGACTTAGGATAAAATAATGTGCACATGGATTCTTAGGAACAATAATAAAATATTATTCCAGGCCTAAGCCCCCTAGGCTTAGCCCCTAGGCTCCTTACTCAGCCCTTTTCCCACCTTCCAGCCCCTAGTTCCTTGCCCACTCTGTGGATGCTCAGTCCCCCTTCACTCTTTCATCGTGGACGGTCTGCACTGGTGGTATTTATATTTTATTAATTGACCTGCATACATACAAGTACATTAACAGGCTCCTGGCCTTCAACACTTAGGCTCCCTGGCCTAACAAAACTCATAAGCCTACAACTTATACAAAACTTGTCTCACCAGCCTATAGAACATATTTACAATTCTTTGCATATAACATGATCTGTAGCGGGGCTCGGCCTTGGGGACACTACAATCCCCCTCCCCTTATTTTTGCACTGTCCTCAGTGCAAATTACATTGCCTCTGCGTGTCCTTCAAAATTTTCAAAAAGATGTGGGTACTCTGCCCGCATAATATCTGCATGCTCCCATGTTGCGTCCTCAGGACCGTACCAGGTCCACTGGACCTTTACAAGCTCTATGGCTCGATTCCGGAGCTGCTTGTTTTTCCTGTCCAATATGCGCACAGGATGCACTTGCAGGACACCTTCTGGTTCCACCCGAATCATAGTCCAATCGATAACATGATTAGCATTAGGTACATATTTCTTAAGCAGTGACACATGAAACACATTATGTATAGTCATAGATGCAGGTAATGCAATCATGTATGCAACTGGCCCAATCCTTTCCAGGATCTCAAATGGCCCACAAAATCTCGCTGCCAACTTGGTGCAACTTCCCAATCTCATGGAACTCCTGTTAGCTTTCACTTTCAGGAAAACATGGTCACCCACTTTGAATTCTCTATGGGTTCTGTTACTATCAACGTAACTTTTATGCCTGTCCTGGGCAACTTTCAAATTCTATTTGATTTTGATTATCTGATCTTCCATTTCTTTGAGTAGTTCAGGTCCAACTACTGTTCTGTCAGCTGGATTATCCCAGCTCACTGGAGTGTTGCACTTTCTACCATACAGTGCTTCGAATGGGCTCATCTTCAGAGATGCATGGTACCCATTATTGTAGGCGAATTCTACCAAATGCAGGTAGTCTTCCCACTTTGATGGTTTATCCATCACATACATTCTCAGCATGTCTTCGATTACTCTGTTTACCCTCTCTGTCTGTCCATCAGACTCGGGATGGTATGCTGTACTGAAGTTCAGATTCGTTCCGAATCCTTTGAACAGTCCTCTCCAGAAATTCGAGGTGAATTTCGGGTCCCTATCAGACACAATTGTCTTAGGAATTCCATGCAAGCGTGCAACTTCTTTTAAAAAGATATCAGCAACATCTGCTGCTCTGTGGGTGGTTTTTAATGGAATAAAATGGGCTTCTTTAGTAAGCTTGTCCACCACCACCACAATTGAATCATGCTGCTTACTTGTTCTGGGAAATCCCGTGATAAAATCCATGGTTATCATCTCCCATTTCCACTCAGGAATAGGTAAAGGTTGCAACAACCTTGCTGGGTGTCTGTGCTCAGCCTTGACTTTCTGGCATTCCATACATCTGGCGATGTATTCAGCAACTTCCTTCTTCATACCAGGCCAAAAATAATGGCTTTTGACTGCTGCCACAGTCTTTTGGTATCCAGGATGACCAACATAAGTCACATTATGCATTTCTTTTAGAATTGCCAGCTTCAATTCTCTGTCATTAGGTACATACACTCTGTTTTTATACCTAAGTACACCATCAGTTCCCAAAGCATAACCTTTCTTAGTTTGTGGACTTTCCTGCTGCTGTAGCTTTGCTACAAGATTTCTGTACTGCAAATCAGCATTTGCAGCTTCAAGAATTCGGTCTTTCAACTCGGTTCTATACATGCTAATGGTTGTAGCATGTAATTCATGCACTTTTCTGCTGAGTGCATCAGCCACTTTATTGTCTTTTCCTTTGACATACCTGATAGCAAAGTCATATTCACACAGAAATTCCAGCCATCTAATTTGTCTGGAATTTAAGGTTGGCTGATCAAATAAATATTTCAGACTGTTGTGGTCTGTTCTTAATTCAAATCTCTTGCCCATGAGGTAATGTCTCCATTTCCTCAATGCATGGACAACTGCTACTAGCTCTAAATCGTGAGTGGCATAATTCTTTTCATGCTCTTTTATCTTTCGAGATTCATGACAATTTATAAATCCTTCTTGGCTGAGAACTCCTCCCAGCCCTTCCTTACATGCATCCGTGCACACTATATAATCCTTACTTGGATCAACAATCTTCAGGATTGGAGCACTTGTTAGCAGCTGCTTCAATTGCTGGAAGCTGCTCTCACATTGTTCCGTCCACTGGAACTTCTTCTCCTTCTTTTGCAAGGAAGTGATAGCATGAGCTATCCTTGAAAATCTGGCTATGAACCTCCTATAATAACCCGCCAAACCCATGAAGAATCTAACTTCTGTTACATTTCTTGTTGCTGGCCACTCTTGGATGGCCTTTACCTTCTCAGGATCCATAGCAATCCCTTCCTCAGATATAATATGTCCCAAATAATGGATCTGCTTTTGGTAAAATGAGCATTTGCTCAGTTTTGCATATAGCTGGTGTTCTCTCAACACCTGCAGCACCATTCTAAGATGTTGTTCGTGTTCTTCCTCTGTCTTGGAGTACACCAAGATATCGTCCAAGAAGACTATAACGAACTTGTCCAGATAATTTCTGAACACTCCATTCATTAAGCACATGAAGACAGCAGGCGCGTTGGACAATCCAAACGGCACCACTGTAAATTCATAATGACCATACCTTGTTCTGAAGGCAGTCTTGCTGATGTCTTCATCTTTTATCCTCACTTGATGATACCCAGATCGAAGATCTATTTTCGAAAATACCTTCGCATCCTTTAACTGATCAAAAAGATCGTCAATCCTTGGCGGAGGATATTTGTTCTTGACAGTGACTTTATTCAACTGCCGAAATTCAATGCATAGCCTCAACGTCCCATCCTTCTTCTTCACAAATAGGACTGGGGCTCCCCATGGTGATACGCTGGGACGAATGCACCCTTTCTTCAATAGCTCTTCGAGCTGCAGTTGCAACTCTTTCAACTCTGGTGTGCTCATCCTATAAGGAGCTTTCGAAACTGGAGCTGCTCCAGGCATCAGATTTATAGAAAAATCGGTGTCCCTTTTGTGGAGGTAGTCCAGGGACCTCCTGAAATACGTCCTTAAATTCATTAAGCACTTCGTGGTCTTCCAAATTTGAGACCACATCTTGGAATACTTCTTCCACCCGGGCTGCAAATAATTGACAACCTTTCCGGTAACATTTCTTCAGCTACATAGCTGAGATTTCTCTAACAGTCACAGCTCTGGGAATTCCTTGGACTGTTACCTGAATTCCTTCTTCGTTCAAGCATGTGAACCTCTTATTTCGGCAATCCAAAAGGGCATGGTGCTGGTCCAACCAGTCCATCCCAATTAAGCAATCATATGAGCCTAAAGGCAGAATGTTCAATTCAGCCTTAGTGCTCATTCCATTCATGTCCAATGAACATGACTTAACCAATTCATTGACCTTCCTCTTGGTCCCTGTGGCTAACTGCACTAACCAAGACTTCTCATGTTTGCTTCTCATTAGATGAAAACTTTCCACCACCCTAGGGTCTATATAACTATGACTAGCCACTGAATCAATCAAAATAACAAGTGGTCGGTTGTTGATCATACCTTCCACTTCAATCATGTGTGATTGAAATTCTGCTTGTCTGTTGTCCAGGGCTGCGTAGATTCTCGGCATTCTGCTGCCCATATCCTCCACTGTTTCAACTTGCTGAATAGCATGGACAGTTCTTGCCTTGTCCTTTCTGTGGGGGAAGTCTCTGTACCTATGATTCCCTTTACAGCCCCAACACTCCATGGTTGGAGGCCTTGACATTTGTTCACTCCCTTCAACTTCTCTAGGTTCTTTAAAAGTTGACTGTTCCCAAGGGCTGTTTCTGAAAAAGGAAGGCTTGCTTCCCTTCTGCCTCTGTTCTTTCTTAAACCTCTTCTGGTTATTCCAAGCCTTCTGAAAGGTAGGCTTTTCCCTCTGCTGTTCGTATAGGCATTTCGCCCTTCTTAGGGTCTCTTCCATGGTCTTGGGATCATCATATTGAATCTTGTCCCCAATGGAAGGTGGCAGTCCACTCAGATACCTCTGAATTTTAATAGCCTCATCTTTGATGAACGGAACATACTTCAGTAGTTCCAGAAAACTTCGCTCATATTCATCAATGGTCATGCTGCCCAGTTTAAGTTCGAAGAACTCCTTCATCTTTCTATCATAGTACCTTTTAGTCAAGTATTTCTTCTCGAAATACCCCTTAAACTCCTTCCACGTGACCTCTTTCTCTCTGATGTGCTGCACTTGAACAAACTGATCCCACCACATGGATGCTTTTTCTTTCAGCTGGTACATCACAATTCTTCCTTCTGCGTGAGCAGAATAATTCTGCAGCTGGAAGTATTTATTCATGCCAAGAAACCATGTCTCAGCATCTTCCTCCTTCTTATGCTCCCCATCAAATGTTGGAGGTTTAATTTTATTCATTTCTCCTTTCAATTCCTCCCTTCCAGATTTCTGATGTTTTCTGGTAGGTGATGGGCTTGAACTGTTGTGCGTCTTACTACCAGAACGTTTTTGGGAGCGACTGTGGTGTCGGCTACCACTCCTCGACCTACTTCTTCTCCCACGAGTTCTTCGACTCTCTGTCGTACTTGAATCTCTTCCTTTCTCAAGTTTCTTCTCTATTCTTTCCAGACTCTGCATGAATATTAAGTTTAATTTCCCTTGCCGATCTCTGACTTTCATGAGCTTTCTGCTATCAGCTCGGCGTTCCTTAGCCTCTCTTTGTAACCCTTTAATGATTTTCATCATATGTCCTTCCTTATCCATCTCTTTTCCATGCCCATTAGAGTGCGATCCCTCGACTCCTTGGTTAACATCCTTTCCTTCTTGATCGTCTTCCATTTCAGGAATAGTTGGCATTCTTCCCCACTCCATACTTGCCGTTGATTGTCTGGAGTTTTGGCCTCTGTTGTATTTGGAACACACACTGTGCAATCCAATTCAAATTGTTAGGCCATTTAAACTTCATGAATATCCCACACTATTCATAATTAATACGAACAAGAATGAAAGTTATTTCGACTTCACAAATTTTCTGAGTTCTGTATGGCTCTGTATTTTTCGGGTGTCCGAACTTTAATTCAGTTATTTCAGAACTTCCAGTTTCGGAGTTTTGCAACTCCTGACGTTGTGGTTTACTATCTTCTCGGATTCCCGATCTCCGATAACCCTTCTCACGTGCTAGCTCTCATGAGCCTAGCCCTTGACTCATATGACCGTGCACCAAGACCGTGGTCATTTCCCTCACGTGACTATCCCTATCCGAGTTTTGGCCCTTGCGCTATCAACAGACGCATGTCCTCGCAACTCCCGATTCTCCGATATGCCTTAGTCCTCCAGGCTCAGCCCTGGCCTATGTGACTGCTGACTCGTGACCCTGGCCTTATCCCTTATCGGGGTTCGGGGTTTCGCAAACATGAGTGCGCCCAAAACGCTTGACATCGGAAATCTCGATTTCCCAATTTTCGATGGGCTCCATCCGTGCTAGCCCTCCGGGCTATAACCTCTCCATACGGCCACACTATATGACCTTAATCAAACCACTCCCCGGGGTTTCGGCGATTTCAACATCAAGCTCATACGCTCACGGGATCTCCGATGGGTCCCAGTTGTTGCCTTGTCAACAATCCTTTCTCCTGTGGCTATAAATCTGCCACCTTTCCTCTTGACAATCGGTGTGGCCCCACACACCTAAGCCTTATCGGGAAATCGTGTATCGCGATTTTCCCATGCTCGAAACCTTTGCCTCTGGATTCTCTGATATCCCGATGCCCGATATCCAATGCGCCTTTCGCTTTAACACATTGCGGTCAAGTTAGGTCCATGTGACCTCTACTCCGTGACCATAGTCAAACCTTTCATCGGGGTTTCGGCGTTCGAAGTTTCACAACGCATGGACTCCTTGTCCCCGCGACTCCCGGTTTCCCGAATTCTCAAATCCCGATTTCCGATGAGTGACCATTCTATCAGGACTTTCCCGCTGATCCTCCATCACCGGTGGATTTACCCCTTGTCGAGACTTTTCCCGATGGTGTTGATCTCTGAAACGTGTCCACTAAATGAACGGTCCAGATCTTGTCACGAATTCGCGGATCGCGATTTCGTGTGTCAAGATTTCTACGTGCTCGAGAACTCCGATTCTCCGAGTTCCGACTCCCTCCAGGATTCTGACACATGTCCTCCCGAGATTTACGGCTAAGATCTATCCTAGGGATTTCGAGAATCACAAGGTCTCTATTCTCTTGAGTTCGAATATCCCGACGCCTCTTCGAGACTTCTCCTCTACCCAAGAGGACTTAAGTTCCACGCAACTTTCGTCA
>CBVK0100154191.1:0-29157 GCA_900067695.1 Picea abies
AATGGTAGGAATAGATCCTTTTGATATAAATAGTCTTCCATCTGCATCTTCCATAACTGGAAGTTTTGGCCATTAAATTTCTCGACCCTAAACTTTCCATCTTCCGACATTTCTCCCACTCGAACCAGGAACCCTCTTTTCCTGCGAGTTACCTTACGCTCTGATACCAGTTGTTAGAAAAATAGGACCGCGGAGCAATAAAATAAAACAAATGCAGAAACAAAAAACACAGAAGACACACAATACAAGAGAGACACAAATTTACGTGGTTCACCCAGTGCGGGCTACGTCCACCAGAGAAATTGCTAGGTCCTTCCTTTATTATTATCCAGCAAATGAAGGGATACAACCTACAACAAAACCCGCTGTAACTTCCTCTTCTTTCTCTCACAGTATCCTCTCTCAGAATACAATATTCACCCTCTCCTGTAGCCGCAATACATTTCCCTCATAAAAGAGGGTTTCCTTCTAGGGAAAAAACCCTAACATAATCTCTACCGTTAGATCTGCGACCTTATAATGAATGGTCCAGATTTACAATGAAATTACAATATACTTTTACAAGGCAATTTTTGCTTCGGGGGCTTCGCCCTCGAACCCCCGCTGGGGGCCCGCTTGCCCCCAGACCCCCCAGCCCGGGGGATGGACCCCCCGGACCCCACAGAGGGGATACCCCCCCTCTACACTCCCCCGCGTGGAAGAGTGTACATAATTCTGGGGTGTAAATACTTCATGGGGTATAAACACGGCTGAAAGCAAGGACCTCTGAATCAGGAAGATAATCAGGCTCCACAACCAACATATCGTCTGTTGGATGGCATCTTGTCTGATTTCATCGAACTCATTCAACTATAGGGATCGTTGCTTCTGAGCCTCATCCAGGTTCAATCCTAATTCTACGACAATACAGAAGGTCCTTACTTGGAATTCTATTGGTAAAAGTACTTGTTTCTCGTACACTAGCTCATAAGGGGTATGTCCAGTGGTATTTCTCCAGGTAGTTAGGTATGGCCACAAAGCCTCTGGGAGCCTATCAACCCAATCTTGGTGATGTAACTGAACAATATTGGCCAAGATGGCTTCTAGAACTTTGTTTGTGGATTCTACCTGACCTTTGGTTTGTGGGTGGTATGGAGAAGATTTACAATGTTTAATCCCATATTTCTCTGTTAGATATTTCATCAGCTTAGAAGTGAATTGAGTGCCTTGGTCAGTAACAATTTCACGAGGGACACTGAAGCGGGTAAATATGTCTTCATAGATGAATTCAACAACAAACTTCTCTGTGAACCTAAATAGGGCTTTTGCCTCCACCCATTTGGTGACATAGTCCGTACAAACCAAAATATAGTTCTTCCTATGGGACATGGGTGAAATTGGTCCTACAAAGATGAGGGCCCATTTTTCGAAGGGTTCTATCATAACTTGGGCCTATAAATGCATTTCGTCAGCTGACGTAGGTCTACCTATCCTCTGGAAACTATCAAAACTTCTCACATACTTGACACCATCTTTGAAAATGCTAGGCCAATAGTAACCTGAATGTAACACCTTATATGCTATACATTTGTTAGAGAAATGGCCACCACATGGTCCATCATGAAAACTTCGTAGTATATTAGGTACCTCTTCCTCTCGGACACATCCATGAATAATCAAATCAGCACCTGTGCGAAAAATATCATGACCAACCCAAGAGTAATTAACACTTTGTGTAATAATTTTCTACTTTTCATGAGGTGACAAATGAGACGGCAACTTCCTAGTGGCCAAATAGTTTTCCATATTCACAAACCATGGGGTATTGACAGAGAGGGAAAAGAGGTGCTCATCTGGGAAACTATCATCTACATGTATTTCATCATCCTCATTGTTTATTCGGGAAATAAAGTCAACTACTACATTATCCTTTCCAGGTCGGTCAAGCACAATGATATTAAATTATTGCAATAACAAGAGCCACCTAGTCACTCGGCCATTAGTTATAGGTTTATTCATGAGGAACCTAATGGCATAATGATCAATGTGTACAAATACTTCATAACTTGTAACGTAATGATGAAACTTGTTCATAGCATGAAAAACTGCCAAGAACTCTTTCTCAGTGACTATGTAGTTCAACCCGATAGGGGACAAGTTCTTGCTTACAAAATAAATGGCATAGGACTGTTGTTCCTCTTTCTGCCCTAATACCCCTCCTATTGCTATGCCGAAGGCATTAGTGGATATATGAAATGGGAGAGTCCAATTGGTCCCTCTAAGAACTGGTGCCACAGACACCTTAGCTTTTAGGGTTTCGAAGGCAGTTTGACACTGCTTCGTCCAAACAAAATCAACATCTTTTATCAATAATCCAAACATAGGTGCAACAATCTTTGTAAAATTTTCAATAAACCACTAGTAATATTTGACATGTCCATGAAATATTCTCACCTCTTTCTGAGTCTTATGGGGTGGAAGTCTAATAATGACCTCAATCTTTGCAGGATCGACTTTTATTTCTTCAGATGAAACATGATGTCCTAGAACCACTCCTTCAGTTAACAACATTTTGCATTTTTCATGACTTAGAGATAGGTTCATTTCCTAGCATCTGATGAGGACTTTTTCTAAGTTGTCTAAGGGTTCCTAGTGAGTGTTTCCATAGACTGTGAAGTCATCCATGTAGACCTCCACACAATCTTGAATAAGATCAACAAATATCCCTAATACTACTCATTGAAATGTGGCAGGAGCATTACACAATCTAAATGGTAAGACCCTATAGGCATAGGTGCCCCAAGGACAGGTAAAGGTAGTCTTGTCCTAATCCTCGGGTGCTATAAGAATCTGATTGTATCCGATGTACCCATCTAGAAAGGAGAAATACTTCTTTCTGGACAAGGTATCTATAACTTGGTCAATGAAAGGAAGAGGAAAGTAGTCTTTCAGAGTGGCCTTGTTGAGTTCCCAGAAATCAACACAGATTCTCCATTTCCCGATCACTTTCTTTGGAACCACTACAAGTGAGGATACCCACTTACTATCGAAGATGGGATAGATAAATCAGACATTTAACAACTTCTGAATTTCCTCCTTGACTATATCTTTGAGTGCTGGGTTCATCCTTCTCTGGGGTTACCTAACAGGTATCACTTCCCCCTATGTATATATGTGATGGATGCATGTGTCAGGGTGTATACCCTTCATGTCAGTGTATTCCCAGGAAAATGACCATGATTGTTCTTTAAGGATATCTACTAATTGTTTCTGTTGGTTTGTATCTAGCCCAAAGTTTATATGTAAAAATTTCCCTGGACTAATCTTGTAGGGCATAGTATAAGACATGACAGACTCATCTATTTCAAAAATAAAAGATGTCGAAGACAAAATGGATGGGTCTAATTTTTCTTGAAATTATTCCCCAAACATGTACGCAAATTGGGGAAAAGATTGTGGAAAATCGACACATGTAATAGCATAAATGAATTGGTTTAGCACATTTTCTGGTGTATGCTCCTAAAGTGCCCTTGCATGGTCACTAGGCAATATGAGTTCTTCCTATTCTTCGTTCTTGTATGGACATTCAAGCCACCATAGATTTTCCATAATAGGTTGAGATGGAGGGTAAATGGTGAGCTTCTGCATAGATAGACCATTTGAGATGGTCATTTCTCCTTCTCTACAACCAATAAATGCATTGGTTGTGGCTAGCCAAGGTCTTCCCAAAATAACGGGATGGGCTCTAGTAGGATCCTTTGAATGAATGACAAGAAAATCTACGGGGTACTCCCATGAAGCTAAAGTAACCATGACATCATCTAAAATCCCTTCAGGTATAACCCTAGTCTTATCTGTTAATTCCGAAATGGTTGGGGTAGGCCGAAGAAGAGGTTGTAACTATAATTGTTCAAGGTAGTAGCAGTCATAACATTGATGGCTGCCCCTAGGTCTATGCAAGTATTTCCAATGGAGACCTCATTAATGCTTATGGTCACTACGGGCTTTCTCGGATTCCCATATTTTGATAGCTTTGGCTGCTCTGATATGTACTCAGAGAGTCCTCCTACCAAGTGTACAGTAGGAGGGTCCTTTTGCTTCGTACCTGGCTTCTTGATACACAATTCTTTGACTACCTTATTGTAGATTGGAATGTCTTTAATAGCTTGAAGCAGGGGAATCTTGACACAAATATTTTTCAACTCATTCAAAATGTCAAATTCCGGTCGGGTGGTAGCTTTCTCGATTACCAATCGGTCTGGATAAGGAGGGACCTTTGTAATTTGTGAAGGTTCATTTTGGAGAATCTTGGGTTCTTAATTCCTCGGGATAATAACATTTTCCCACCTAATGTCATCCATGGGTTGTTGGGTGGTTTCATCTTCTTGTTCTTCCTGGATGACTATTGAGGGTCTCTACCTATCTACAACTTTTCTTGATCTTAGTTGCATTTCCTGTAATGGAACATGAGTAATAACATATGTCGGGAAGGCCTACATCTCAACATTGTTAAGAGGTTGAGGGGGATTATTATCAGTATTTGGCACTGGCTGTGCTGGTAATAGTGTCGGTTTCGAGGAGCTTGCATTTTAAAATTGTAGTGGTTGTTGTTGTGGGATAGGAGGTAAAGGTGGTGGAACAAAACCTGGCAAAAGTTGCAGAGTGTTCAATGAGAACTGAGGATAAGGATCGTTGTACATAGAGATAGGTGGAGTTAAGGGTTTCCTTGGTTGTGTCCTCCCCTCCATCCTTGAATCCAAGGATGTTGGTATGGAGTAGACCAGTTTTTCCAACCTGGTGATTTCCATTGTTGTTGTTGATAATAGGGTGGAACTTGAGACTGTAGATCCATGTATGTGGGTTGATTCCTAGGCTGCCTGGCCTCCTAGGTGCATAAGAAGACTCCCCAGAATCCCCACTCCTATAGATGGCTAATAAACCAGGCAATGATGGACATTTTTTAGTCACATGGTATTCTGTACATAAGCTACAAACTGAAATGTTATCTAATGGGCACTCCCTTGAGGAATGCTTCCTCCTGCATCTTGGGAAATATATGCTCATTGCTGCATTTTCCTCCTCCTATTTCTTTTTGAGTTTAAGGGTATCCAATTGGGAACCTATTGTGCTTAAGATGCCAATATTAAATTTTTCTAAAAGGTTCCCTATCTCTGCTCTCGTGATACCACCTGAACTAACTAGTTTTAAGCTTCTATTGTAAGGGTCCCGAACAATCTTTCCTGTTTTGGCTCTACTCCTTGTGTAATTTTTACACATTTCACATATTTCAACAAATGGTTTATGAGAGATGTCACCTGATGCCATCAGGTTAAGCATCTCTAAATATTCTTCTGAAATTTCCTTAAGGAAAAGATCCCTAACTGCATCCTCTGGGAGGTCATGGTATTTTGACTTCTGGGAGATATAACCAAATCTTTCCATATAGTCTTCAAGGGTCTCGTCTTCTAACTAATGGACTTTAAAGATGTCATTATGAGACTCTTTGGTCTTGTAGTAATCTTGGTACTTCTTAATAAATATGTCTTTCATGGATTCCCAAGACCTAATACTGGATTCTCCCAACCCCATGAACCATCTTAATGTAAAGTCTTTGAGGGTGGAAGGAAAGAGTTTTAATTTCTGGGCATCTTGCACATAGTTGTAGCTCCTACATAAGATGTCAAATTCAAATAAGAAGGTGTCTAGATCTTCACTGTTTTTACCATAAAAGGTAGGCAGTGTTGAGAGAGGAATATTCTTCATGTTGACATTTGGAGTGGTGTCTAAAATTCAAAATCCGAAGGTAGTTTCAGTTTGGTTTCCAGTTTCTTCTTCCTCTCTGTGTATTACATTTTTATGGTCCTCCTGATCACCCATATTTGCTTGGTTTCCAAAAAGAGAGTACCTAAGTGGTTTTATCTTTGAAGGGAACAAAGTCTCTCTTTGATGAAAAGGTCTTCCTACTGATTGGATGTCTGGGACTCTACTCGAGCCAGTTGAGATTATCGGTGCCAAAGTTTCTATGTCAATTTGAGAGGTAATTACATTGGCTAAGCTACCAAACAAAAGATTCACTTGTCTAGGGTCTATGATATCCTTAAAATTAGGGTCCCCTGGTGGTGGTGTAAAAGCAAAGGTTGTATTGTTTGGTTCTGTGGAAGACTCGAGTGGTCTTGCCTCCTGTCCTAATATGATTGATGCTTTAATTTCTTGTTCTATAGTGCTCCCGATGTTAGTCCCTTCAGAGACTATTTTAGCTCTTTGGGTTGAGCTAGCTCTTGTTTTTCAGTATCGGTATGTGGATTTTATAAGCGAAACGTTTCTTCCCCCAAAGAGATCGGAAGGAACCTTGGTTGAAAGGTCTGATTTTGAAAAACTACCATTGGATTTGGGGGAACCTGCTAGAGAAGATGCGCAAGTTCTTACCTATTGTCTTAAAGTTCCCCCGCCACCAAACTAATGCTAAGGTCTAGAAATGGTCTAATTCCTAATTACTTCTTACCTTGAGACAACTCCCTGGAAACGATGCCAAAATGTTAGGTGATTTATATGTACTAAAAAAGACACTAAACTACCCTTAATTAAATTTTCAACTCGGGGTAAGTAAACTTTAAGTTGTAGCAAAATATATGCCAAAGATAAAAGGTTGGTAGGAGTATAGTCTAACTAAGGAAAGCAACTATCTAGGGCTAATCTACTCAAGCAAACCTATCTAATGAACAAACCCTACTAGGCAAAATGAAAACTAGGTAACCTAAGCACTTTTGGGCCAAGGACTGATGGATAGTTCCTAAGAAAGAAAATGAAAAAAAACTTTATGTAAAGCAAAGAATAAGCAAAAGCAAACTACTAAGCATAATAAGAAAATGACAAAAGTAAACTTCTTTAACTTGCCAACCTACATTCAATGAGAAACTACCCTATGAAAGCAATTAAATAAGAAAGTAAGCAAAAGCACCTATCTAGCCTATTAAAGCAAATAGACAAGTCAGCAAAGACACCTAACTAACCTACTAAAATAAAAGAGCAAGTAAGCAAAAACAACTAAAGCAAATAGGCAAGTAAGCAAAGACTTCTCATTGAACAACTACCTAACCTAAGAGGTAAGTGGACTAAATGCCTAATGCGAAACTATTTCTCTTGCATGAAAGGAAATCTAAATGCTCGATGCAATGCATGAAAGGAAATCTATTCTATTGAAAACAAGAAAGACTACCAACTAAACTTATGAAAACAAGAAACTATCT
Organism: Picea abies; assembly: GCA_900067695.1. Classification (NCBI taxonomy): domain Eukaryota; kingdom Viridiplantae; phylum Streptophyta; class Pinopsida; order Pinales; family Pinaceae; genus Picea; species Picea abies. The sequence continues at coordinate 7,227 of CBVK0100154191.1, forward strand.
CTTCTAATCTACGAAAGCAAGAAACTATCTTTAATCTATGAAACACTCAAATGTAATGTTGGTGGTTGTGTGAATGCCTTCAGTGGTGACAGATGATATCTCGATGACACTTGACAACAAAGGACAATTCTAATGGTATAAGCTCAATACTAATTTCAATGGCAAAATGAAAGGTGTGAAGTAAACAGTCCAATGAAAACTTAGCCATGATAAAAGTAATGTTAAATACCCTGCATATTCATGTATAAACCATTAACATCATAATGAGATCATCATTATCTAACTAAGGAATTTAATTGCATTTTAATCTATGAAAGGAAATTGCGTGAAATAAAACTATACTATGTCTATTTTAATCATTCAATCTATGATAAGAAAATGAATTAAAAACAGAGATTAGATTATGCTTATTAAAAAGTAAATTGAAAATTAACCAACAACTAAACAAATGAAATTTATCTAAAACTAAGACAAGCAAACTATGATTAAGAACTAGAATTAAATCTATCCATCCATCAAAGATCCCTGTTAAATGAAACCCAAATAGAGCTATGTTTTATTCTAAAAACAACTATGTTTTAAACTTGACTGTAAGATCATAAATAAAAGTGTAATCTGATATCTAGATGCATATGGGGTTAGTGTAGAGACTTGAAAGTCTATTCCTAGACTACAAAACTAATTCATGCTAACATAATCCATCACATTAACCTGCAAAAGAACAATAAAACAATTAAATCACAACTAGCTAATTAAAACATAAAACATGCATGTACAGGAAATAAAAGACAATTTAAATTATGAAATATATAAACAACACACTGATCATCACTAGACTGCTGGTGCCCCCCCCCAGTAAGCATGGCTACCTTCTACAAGCACACCACGAACTTCAGCAGGCCGAATTCACCATGAAGGTTAAAAACACAGTTCTGGCACTATTTTGCCAATGTGAAAAATAAAAAATAGAGTACAACGAGTTTATCTCCAATCTGATGGCTATTCTACTTGCTTAACAATCTAATGATCATCTTGGTAGTATTTATAGGTTTACAACCCAAGTGGTCGACCACAGGAGTGTCAAACCACCTCTAAATTTGGAAAATTACAATAAATGCGACCATAACTAACAAAACGGAAGAAGCCAATAATCGCCCTCTTTGGACAACTGAAATCGAGTTGTCTTGAGCTTACTAGCTGGAGGGGGTGATGAAAAACAAAACCCATGTGCCCGATTTGTCCACCACTAGCCGCCAATACCATAACCGCCAACTTGCCTGCATTTTTGTGCAATACTGGGTGCTGGAACGAGTGCCGGATCAAGTACGGGAACGAGTGCTGGATCAAGTGCCGGACCAAGAAACATTGTGTGTTTTTACCTGTAACAGTAGAAAAGCATGAATTAACTCTTGGAAGCATACAAACATGATAAATTAAACTTGATTGAATCACAAAACACGAATTATACATACCTCATGCCGATTATACCATTTTATCATAAAATTCTTCAAAAATCTCCTTTGAAAGATAAAAAAGCATATGTACATATTGAAAAAGTGTATAATAACGTCATGAAAATGATCATATCTCAGGCCCAACAACAATATATCAACAATCATCACATATTGATTCGATTTCATCTTCAATGTCCTTGTCTCTTTTGGGTTCATGGTGACTGGGAATTGTACAGAACTCAAATAAAATATAATATCTCTATACCATTCTAAATCTTCCATGGATTCTCCTACTAAAATTGAAATCATTCCATCCAAAGAATCACTATTTGCAATGAGTTTACATAAACCCTGTCCTTTGATTGCCTTTAAATGTTTGATTTCAATGTCATATTCTTGAATTATTCCCATCCAATTTTCCCATTTTCCTTCTCTCAATTGCTGATTTAAAAGAATCTTCATAGGAGATGATGGAACGTAAGCGATGACATGAGAATTTAATATGTAAGTCCAAAAGTGTGCCACCTCCTTCACAAGATATAGGTCTTGTTTCTCCATTTCTAAATATCTCAATTCATAATCATGAAGGGTCTTGCTCATGAAGCTAACCGATGGTTCATCACCCTTTGTATTCCTCTGAGTAAGAATAGATGCAACCACCATTTCTGTAGCAAATGAATAAACGATGAAGTCTTTTTGAAAATATGGGCTAATAAGGAATGGAGTTGTGGTGATTTCCCTTTTGATATTATTAAAAGTTTCTTGTGTATCCGCTGCCCATTCAAACCTTTGGTCCTTTTTCAACAATAAATTGATTGAGGCTTCAAAATACTTGCATATTCAGGGACAAATGTTCGTACAAAGTTGATCTTACCAAAAAATGATTAAAATCCTTTCTTAGATGATGGGGGTTTAAGTTAATTTATAGCTTTAACTCTTTCATGATCTATATAGATTCCTTCCTTGCATACAATATGACCCAACAATTTTACTTGAGTTACAACGAATAGACATTTCTTTGGATTTAAAGAAACACCATATAATATACACCCGTAAAAAACTTTCCTCAGGTGATGAATGTGATCACTCCTTGTTTTTGAATGTACTGTTAAGTCATTGTGATAATCCGCCATGAATTTTCCTATCAACCCCTTAAAAGCATGATTCATGGCCCTCTTAAATGTAGCTCCTGCATTCTTTAAACCAAAGGGCATCCTAGCATATGCATATGTCTTCCAAGGTGTTATGAATGTTGTATTTTCTCTATCTTCCTCATCAACCAATACTTTATTATACCCAGAAAAACCATCTAACATGGACATGCAGGCTGATCCAGTGACTTGCTGGAGAAAAAACTCCATATTAGGTAAATAATAATAATCCTTTATACTTGCTTTGTTAAGATCCCTTAAATCTACACACATTTGAATCTCCCCAGTATTCTTTCTTACTATCACAGGATTTGAAAGCCAATCAGAATGTCTAATGGGGTATATTATTCCATCCTTCTTTAATTTCTCCAATTCAATCTTTACCATAGGTTTTAATTTGGGGTTCATCATCCTCATATTTTTCTTGACTGACTTTTCCCCTTCTCTCAAGGGAATAATATGTTGAAATATTGTTTTATCATAAGCCTTCAAATCATCATAACTCCATGTGAACACATCAATATATTATTTAAATAATGCAAGATATTGATCAACTTCTTCAATTGTGCAATCAACTCTCAAGTTGACATATTTTGGGGAACTGTCAATTCCAATATTGATTTTTCTTGTTTCTTGGACCTTTCAGAGTGAAATTTCTTCCAAGATCTTCTTATCATGATCGTCTCTTGTAAAAAGAGACTCAAATGGAATACAATCCTTCAGGACAATAGATATGTGATTGTCTTCATCATCATCATCGTTCAAATTATTTTTTTCCAATTGTTCATCATTCTCAAATACTTGTAAATATTCCTGGTTATTAGGTACAGAGGGTCGGAATACTCTTTCTACTTGAAAAGATGTTTTGATTTGAACATCATCCGGGTTTGACAATGATGCTGCCAAATCCAATGAATCTTCCTTCTGGTTCTTATCGCTTGGGATGGAAGAGATGTTGAAAGAACTGAAGGCTTCCATCAATCCGTTAAATCTTTTGAAATATAATTTGTGTCTTTCCTTTTTGATTTTATACCTTTGGGTGACTTGATTTATTACCAACTCAGAGTCGTCAATCACAATTAGATGTTCTATCTTCAATTCTTGTGCAAGAATAATTCTTTGAATCAAAGCTTCATATTCTACCTCATTATTGGTACATGCAAATTTAAGTTTGATAGCATGTGGATGCACAATCTTTCTTGGACTTACAAGGACAATTCCAACTCCACTCCTGAAACTTGAGCAAGCTCCATCGAATGATATCCTCCAATAACCTTCGAATTTATGCTCTTGATTCTCCATACCTTGAATTTTCTCTTGGATTTCAATATGTTCCATGTCTAAGATAGCATAGTTTTCGATCCCCATGTCTATATAATATTCCATTAATTCATTATCCTTCTTTTTGAAAGAGAATTGTTTCCCGGGTTCACGAGGAACCTTAATCATTGCTCCTTCTTTGTCTGACAACATCACACAACTTCCATCGTTCATTATGTATCCTACGATCATAAATTACCAATTTCTTCCTATAAAAACTCCATATGCAAGAGGGAGGTCTACCACAATAATATTGAAAACTGTAATAATATGGGGAGCCACCGCGATACAAGCATAAAAGTCTTTAATTTCACCATAAGTTGGCACTTGTATGGAATCGATTGCATATATACTTTCACCAGTCTCATAATATTTGGTGCAGTTCATGCCCAATTCCTCCATGACCGCTAGTGGCATAATATTATTAGTCACACCAATATCGACTAAAAAATTATGAAGTGAAACATCATGATTTTCAACTGAAATATAAAAGGGCAGGATTTTGCCTCTCAACTTGAATACTGATTTGTTCTGGCTTTGTTTCAGACTTATAACCACAACTTCCATTTTTTCATATGGATCATCCAATAATCTCAAAATGTTTTCCCTTTTTTGGGGAATCTTCACCACTTCTGTAAAATGAAGAGTTAACCTTAGTTTACTCAAGTCCTCTATGACATTGCATTTCATCTGGGTGGGGTTTCACATCAAGTGTTGCTTATTTCTTCCAATGCTATCTATCACATTCTCATTTGCCTCTTTATCATTCCTTTTTTCTTTATCTTTTTCATTTTCTCTTTCATAATCATTTTTATTCTTGGATTTATTTACAAATGCTCTTGTTTGGGCGACATTTTCTTGTGAGACAGGTTCATTGTATCCTTCCTCAAATATATACATGGACGTATCGCATCTGTCCATTTGTACAGTTTCATAACTTTCATAAGGTAAATAATATTTCCCTTGCTCAACCATTTTCTCATCATATACATCATCCATAACAACTACATTGGGGATTGGTTTCCTGGGAACCCTTGGCCTTTGCAGATTATCAATGTTTTCAAACCTCACTTTGTTTTCTTGGGGAGGGTTCCTTCTTTTCTCTTGGACCGATATTCTTGTATTTGTTGCATAATTGTCCCCCCTTCTTAATCTGGTTATATCATTCCACATTTTCCTGATGGTTCTATTCATTTGTGCAATTTCAATTCTTTGCTTGGTTTCTTGTGCCACAACAGGGTCTACCTTCACATCTAGTATGCCCCCCTTGAAAAACACTACTCTAATTGTTTGATTTTGGTTCAGTTGTGGCTTCGATTCTTCATTTTTTCTTGAGATAGAGGCTCCTTGATTATCAATACTTAATCCTCCCGGCTGCCTTTGTACTTTTCCCAGGATAATGTCGAGGTTGGCACCTGTCTCAATCATAATTTCTTCCATCTCAGTGGCTTTAATCATTGCTTCCTCCAAGGTATCCATCTGGGATGTTCTGATAACATATTTCACATTTGGGGGCATCACATTCTTATAAAAACTGAGTATGAATGTGTCATTAGGTCTTTTTTCTTCTGGAATCTTACTCAAAGTTTTACTAAACCTAATATTAAAATCTTGTATTCTCTCATTCTTCCTCAAACCAATCTGGGTGAAATTGGTGAGAAGGGTATGCTATGTAACTGGAGGGGCGAACATAGTCAGGAACATGGATTTGAGGTCATTAAATGAGCCAATGGACCTACTGGGTAATGTCGTATACCATTCATAATCTCTTCCTGATAAGGTTTGAAGAAATAACCTTACCATCACATTGTCATATTCAACACGATGAAAATCACAAATATCAAGAAATAAGTTAAGGTGTCTTTTGGCATCAATTGTTTTGTCTCTAGGAAATTTCTTCAAGGTACCCTTAGGGAGAGTAGGGAGGTCATGTTGCTCACCTCAAATATTTATAGGGGAATCTCTTACTCTTCTTCGATTTTTGAATCTTAGTTTTTCTTGATTTCTTCCATCTCCTCCTCCACCTCCTTGCCTATCCTCATGAGGTTCTCTTATTGGTTCTTCTTGTGGTTGTTCATTTCTTTTGACCATGTTCGAAGATTTTTTAGGAATATGTTTTCCACTTCTTAGAATACAAAGTTTCTTTCTTTTACTTCTGGTAATGGGTCCCTTGTATTTGTCTAGATTCAATATTGACCTTATTTTTTTCTTCTCTAGCTGGCCTTTCGTTCCTTTGGTTTTGTTGCTCATCTCTCCTTTGTATTCGAAGGATTTCTCTTTCTTCTTCTTGTACCAATGTCTATAAATAAATTTCCAATTCTTCTCGGGTTTTGGTTGTCGTTATTACCAGATTATATAGCTGATGTAAGATGCTTCATTGATTATTCAATCCAATTTCCAGGTGGGGCTGATCAACTTGGGGCAAAGTCATGTATTTTTCAAGAGATGATAAACCTGATTTCAAATTTCAATTCATTCCCCAATACAATCACCAAAATTTTTGATGCTTGAATCCATCAGGACTAAAACGAAAACCTCATGGGGATACAAATCCCCCTGCATTTTTATAGAGGTGGTACTCCTCTTTGTTTTAAGATTTTCTTGGAACTCTAGATTTTTATAATATAGGACTTTGTAGAAGTCCTTCGTGATAATCAAAGAAATATAAAGATTGCAAGAAAAAATGACAAGAAATAAAATTCTTTTTCTTTTTTAAAGGGAGTTCCTGAGAAATGACCAGGAACCACACACTTCATACATTTGAAAAAGATAGACAAAATTTCCTCACATCCATCATAGTTAAAGTAGATATTTCTGATCACATAAAATAAAAGAAGATGGTCTACATGCATAAGAGAACTTTAATAGAGTAAAAACATGGGGATATCAAATAAATATAATGATAGATTAATCTCAAATACTTTATACTCAAAACTCATAGTTACAAAGTACAATCAAAACTAATCCCGAAATAGTTCTCTTGGGATTTTTGAAAAATACGTAGTCTATTACAAAGCCTTGAAATTTAAATGCGTTTTTCCTTAGGATTGGGATTGGGGCTCCCATGGAACATAAAGAAAATATGAACAAGAAGTAATTTTTAGAAGGAGGATGGTGGGCGATGACAGAGTAGAAAGACCTGGAAATAAGACATGGAGAAGTTATCATATTTCGGTTAAACCTTTCTAGTCAAAGAAGAAAAGTATCTGGATGAAAAAATGATAAAGAAAGCACAATGTGATCAACATGAACTTACTATGATCGTCTCTCATGTCTCTTCACTTTATTGTTGATGACATTTTATTGTCTTAATTGACGGTTATAGGAACCGTCTCAACCGTTTCTTACCCTTCTTTGGTTAATTTGTCGATTTCCTTTCTGAACCAATCTTCAATATAACTTTTCATTGGTGCGATGTTTATTTCATGCCTCATTTTAATGTTGAATAACCCACCTTCCAAGTCTCTTAAGTAAAGAAAAATACCATGTGTTGCTTCCTCAATATCTTGATTTTTCACGGAATAATCAAGTAGCCAATTGTTTATTTCATCTTCATTATATTCGAGTATGCCATAAAAAATTTCAACTGATAACCCTTTGAATATCTAAACTTGTTCACCAAATTGTTTCTTTGTTAGAAACATTGAGTTGATAATTAATTTAGGGTCTTGTACCTCATTAGTACCTCCTTCTAGATCTATCTCCGTGAGTCTCTTAAACAGTTCTTCTCTTTTCAGTATGGCTTCACTGCATGCTTGAAAAATGTTACTCAAATTTTTAATCTTTTCCTTCCAACAAGCATTTAACTATTTTATTCGACTTGGGGAAGGCAAATCCTCCTCTCTTTTTCTTAGTTTTGTCATGTTTGATACTTTAATTCCAAATGGTAATACAACATCAGTGTAGAAACCTTCTTCATTCTTTAGATCAACTTGCAAATATTCATGGAAGGAATATTCCCTTGAGCCAAAAGAAACAATATTTTTTGAAACCTCCCATGCTTCTGTTGTTAGTGACATTCTCTTCTTAATATTGTTTTCTACAAAACTCCTGACTGCTGCGAGTAGGCTTGAAGATCCTTTCAACTTAATGGCGGGTGTGGTTGGTTTGACCATTGACAAAGGATTTTCCAGGATTAGAAGAGGCATTAAAGAATCATCCAACTCTCTGATCCTTTATTTTAGCTTGGTATTTTCATCTTGCAATCCGTCATTGGAATCATCAAGAGCATCACCATTTTCCTTGTGAATTTTAGAGATTTGGGACGACCGCATGTCTTTCAGGTCAACCTCTGAGAAATATTTTCCTTTTTTTATTTTTCTGATCACCTCTTTCCACAATCAATTTTTTAGATTCCTTATAAAAAATAGCACTTTGAAAAGTGAAGGATTCCTCTTCTCTAAAAATCTCATTTGCAACAACTTCCAATAAAACATTTTGTTGAGTTACAATTTATGGTTATTCCATCACTGGAAATGTTTTCTCAATATCCGACTCTAGCTCCATGTCATCCAGAGAAAAGCTTTGGATGTCGTCTGTGTGAGCCATTGGAGCATTTCTCTAGGATGTGGTAGTTTTGGGAGTAACAACTAGATATTGGGCGCTCCTTTCAATGGGACCCTTTCATTTTTTCTTATACAACTCGTTAGTGCTTAGTACTGTTTCTAGGTCACCAACATCGTGTAGTGGAGTACTTTGTTTTTTACCTTCTTATTATTCATTAAATGTAGTATGTATGAATGAGTTACCAAATCATACTAAAATCATGTGTTGCACAAAGATTCTGTTAGGATTAAAGCCCTTGAAATTTTCAGCATATTTTAAACTCACGTTATTGAAATGGCTTGCAAACTCGTCAATTTTATTTATGTTTCTGAAAATGAAATATCTAATCTTCGATGGCAAGGGGATGAATTGTTTTTTCCTTTTCTCATGGAAAAAATGTAGCCCTAAGTTGTATTACCTTGCCACTTATGTAATAAACAATTTGTCAGATACATGATATGGAAGAAAAGAGGGATTTTCTTTGGAACAAAATATCCCGATGACACTATGATTTTCCATCTTTTCTATCATTCCATTTTTTTCCAAGATTTTTTTTATCCTGCTCAGTTATCCTGAGGGTATTTTTAACAAAAAAGATCCCTTTGAAGACAAACAAAATCATTGTAAACTTCATAAAAATATAGAGAAGTCTTGTGTCTCCACAATGCCTGATACTAGAAGGTAACTAGATCTATTTCATAGTTTACCCTCTTAATTATAGTCAAGTTTGGAAATTGAAAAAAATACACTATAGAAAATACCAAATAGGAATCCATAAATAATTTTTTTTCCCTTTTGTAGTGTGATAATTGGGATGAAAATTCAATGGAAATCAATTTTCCCCAGTCAAAGATAACATGTTATTTTATTGTAAAATATAAAATATATAGAATCATGTGAGAAATGGTACCAATTCTTTCCTAACCTATCAACCTCATGAACAATGATGCAATCTTTCGAAAGGGGTTTTTAAAAGAATTGACATGGATCTTGGTTATGTCTTCTGGAATAGTTGCAGGATCCTCCAAATATTCAAGCAGAAGATCTAGACCATTGTTATGTTTTTTCAGAAAATATCTACATTCTTCTCCTTTGAAGGTAAGTGTTGGCTCTAGGAGCCTCAACATCTTGCAAAAAAATTGCGGTGAAAGGGAAATGGGCAAATGATCTGGAGTTGTATAATTATCTGGCTCGACACGTACTTCTCAACACACCATGCAGCAAGTTATTTGTAGTCAAATACGTTAGAAACACACCCTGTGCAAGAAATTATGGATGTCCAGATTACGTCTTTTTGTGAGGAGGAGACGAATAATATGAATATGCTTTGGGCCACTGAAAGTTCTGGTCTTCACGACCAAAAATATTCAAAGTATCTCCACATAATTGTTGTCTAACTGCTGTTGCCATTAGGTTGATGGGAGTATTTTTCAACTGAATAATAACTTGAAATAAATCCTTTCGGAGAGATGACAATAATATAATACTTTGAAAAATGGAGAATTAATGAAATTTAATGAATAATCTCTTCTAGTCTTTCACCATTAATGACAATCTCTTTGGAGCCTACACAATTAGTTGTTAGCATAAAAAAAAATTCAATGCATATTGGAAAAAGCACGAGAATGGTGGGGACGAATGAGAGTAGTTTTGAACATGAAGTTTTTCACGAACCCGCCAACCCGGGAACCCACCAACCCGTGGTTGTGGATGATAAAAAATAAGTTAAAGTCTAGAAAAGTGGTTGGTTGGAATTGCATGCAGGAGAAATAAAATACTTTTAGGGACTCAAGACCCATGGAAAGTCTGATGGTTAAAATGAGGATCATGAAATTTCGGGTTCAAAGTGGAGATTGCGGAATTTGGAGGCTGAAATATCGACTCCATGAACCCGCAAAGTTTACAAAAAAAAGACTAAGAATAATACAACATGACAGTCGGTCGAACTAGTGACATAGGAAAATGGATGGGGACGAAGGCCCGTGAACCCGCCTACCCGCGAACTCGTTGATTTCTGAAATACGACTAAGTATGGTAACTAGAAAGGGATAGAAGAAGGGAAGAAAGGAAAAGGGAAACAAGGGAAAGTATAGAAGAGGGAAAAGAAATGGAAAAAAAAAGTTGGGAAAAAAGAAAGGGGAAGGAAATTTTGGAAGCACGAATTGATCTCAACAAGTAATAATAAGGACTTCACGTTCATGAAGTCTCGACATTTAAACCTTTATTTTAAAATGATTTTTATGTTTTCCAATTTTTAGTTTTCTTCAAATATAAATTCAATAAAGCATAAGTACAGAATAAAATGAAAGAATAACAATAAAACAATTTAAAGAATTAAAATAAACAAGATGAGTGCAAATTAATTAAAGAATAAATGAAAAAGAAAAGAAAATTAACTTGCTGCAATAATAAGTTATAAACATAACATAAAAAATGTAAAAGAAATTAAAATAATTCATTTAAACAACGAATGAACTCAACCATGAAAACAATGCAATGATATTTATTGATTAACCATATATCAATTATGACAAAATAGCTTCTTGAAGATTCTGCAAGAACTTGGACCAAAGAATTGTTTGAAAGCTTCAAATGTAAACAAAATCATACAAAAGCAACCAAGTGCATAAGAAAGGAAAAAGATTCTATAATATGACTTGGAGCACCACAACACTATGATACCCATAGTTATAATCTTCATAAGATAACAATGATTAGCATTGAACATAATCAAGACTTATAAAGAGAGCAAACAATGTAGAAATTAAACAACCTTAAGGAAGAAGATCAAAATCAATCTCACTGAGCCTTTCTTTGTTGCTTTTAAAGAAATCTCAGCTGTCATCAAATATATTATCCCTCAGAACCTAAGTATGAATGAATGATAATCAATTGCAGAAAAACTCTCAAATCTCTACCATATCTCTCTGAGTGTATTCCCCTCTTCATTGATCTCTCCTCTCCTTTTGTACTCTTTTCCAATAATTAGTTTCAACCATTTTTTTATTTTTATTTTTAGTACATATTTATGGGAAATGGAGGAGAAAATAGGATCAATGAAACTTTAAATTAATAAAGTAACTTAGGGATTATATTAGTGACTTTATGTAAGATATACATGGGTCCCGCTAAACTTATTTAAGAATTATGTCTCGACATCAATTTTGTACCACTTGTCACTCCATTAATATTTTCAAAACAATCAATATAAAGTCATGCACACCTTATGACCATAATATATATGGAAAACGCCAAAATGTATTAATATCATAACCTTGTCCCTCCATATATAAACTTAAGACACAAAACTTGGTCCATAGAAATTTCATAAGCATTATAGATTTTAAGTCAAAATAAAAATTGTCAAATCAAGTCAAATTCTTGTACATATAATCAAAGTGATCATAAACATGAAGCATCGATATTGAAATATTTCCATAAACATATAAACATGTGAAATATCTTCCCTGTTGTCTCCTTGTAACTTCTTAGTGCTTGCCTTGGAGTGAACATAAGCAAACTTTGAAGACTTACAAATAGAGGAATTATCCAAAGTTTTTTTTCCTTTTTCACTTATAGGCAGTTTCAATGAAGAAGATTTAATCTCAATTTAGGGTTGGTTTTGAGTGAATGAATTAGATAAAGTAACAATATGAGCAATAACTGATCATGTTATTTTTTGTAACTACTAGGCCAATTTTCAAATCCATAGACATGTTTATTTAGATTTTCTTCCCACCCATCATTGATAGGGATGGCTTGAAGATGCAAAGGAATGTGAGATATTCTTGGAAGAGTTTGCAAAGGGGAATTAGTAGGTCTAAAGGGCTAAGGAAAAACTTGTTTTCCACCGAGGAAAAGATGCCTAGTTTGCATCGAGTGTTAAATTCATTAGTGTTGGCATCAAAATGAATGGAAAATCTTATCCTCTTATTACTTCCCTCCTTCCAAATAACATTAGGTATTATTTATTGTCCTCTTTGGGACCCTTGAGATCCTCTGCTAAAAAAGATCATCTAAAATATGCATAAATAAAGTCATTATTTATATATCAAACACCAAAGTAATATATTATTAATTGTGTGTAAATATAAATAAATAGTATTTCATAGAATGCTCATTAATATATCTTAATGACGACTTAGGGAGATGAAAGTATTAGTTCAAAGATACGAGTGAATCATGTAGGTTTTCAAGGCATAAAAAAATATACTTGGCTCTTTTGAGAGTGGCATATCTCATTTTAACACATAGTTTGGGAAGCTCACTATATTTCTCCAAATTTATGCATGCAAGAGTAGGAATGATAATGAAGCTTGGAGGTGATGAGGGACATTTAATACCCTCCAATTTTTCCTTTATAAATAGAGTCAAACTCAGCCCCCCCAAAATAAGTATTTTTGAAACAAGAAAGAATATCTAGTATTCCTCTGTTTTGCATGATTTTATTTTGTAAATAGCTTGTTTATTCCAACAGAGAAGGAACACCTTCAGTAACCACTCACACAACTAGATCAAATATAAACACACCAATATTTTTACGTGTTAAAAACCATGTGGGGAAACCTCCATGGCCCCAACCAACGTGACCACTTAGATAAATTTATTAATGCAAAAGAAAATGCTACAGAGAGAATTACACGATAGTTTCTCACAATATATCATCAACAAATGACCCTCCATGCTCTTTAAATAGAGATAATGGACCAATCATGTGTTAAGCCACAAATCAATATAGATATTAAGATTGAGGAGAATATGATTCGTCAAATCACTCTATGTCAAGAAGATATAGTGACTGTCAGATTACCTAACTACAAATGCATACTAAAGAAACACACTTTTACCTAACAACACATTATACCAAGTTGATATTAACTAACTCTTAAGTGTATAAATATCCTAACATCCCCCCTTAATAACAACTTGGGATAGGATTGAAGGATTTACAAAGGTGACACAATAGGAGAAGGAAGGAGGAATTAGAGCCTATCCCCCCTTAATGACAACTTTCTGAACCCCTAACATAGTTCGAAGTTTGGAAAAATTCACTTATGTAAGAGAGTTTGTGAAAATATCTGCAACTTGATATTCTGTAGGGAAAAATAACATTGCAATAACTTGATCATGAATGAGATTTCATATGAAGTGCATGTGTAGATCAATGTGTTTGTTGCACTAATGTTGAACTGGGTCTTTGTTGATCTTGATGACACTCTGATTGTCGTACCAAATAGTTTTCAGATGTTGCTGATGGAATACAAACTTTGAAAGGATCTGTCAAATCCATAAGGCTTCTTGAATTGCATTAACCATTTCTCATTATTTTGCTTCTTCTGAAGAAAGAGAAATAGCATGTTGTTTCTTATAGGTCCAAGTGATAGGTTATGAACCACGATTGAAAAAATAACCCGCAATATACTTTTTTTCATCAAGGTTTCTGACCTAGTCTGAATCAATGAAACCAACCAATAAAGGAGTCCCCCCTGAGCTGTAATGTATGTTATAATGAACTATGCCTTGGACATGTCGAAGTATCCTTTTAGTTTCTTTCTAATGGCTTTCATGGGGTGTTTTCATATACTGGGAAACAAGACCAACAACAAAGGAAATATCAGGATGGGTATGAGTAATGTATAAGAAGATACCAACTAACTGACGGTACAAAGTGGCATTAACTTCAATATAAGTACATGTGGCAACAATTTTGACTCTAGATTGGAAGGGAGAAGGGGATGGTTTTAAATCTTCCATGTGAAAGCAATGAATAAGGTCACATGCATACTTAGACTAGGAAAGACAATTTCCTTTCTTGGTTTTCAAAACTTGGAGGCCAAGGAAATAGTGCAAATAGCCTAATTTGTTCATTTCAAATTTCTTCTTAAGGATAATTTTAACATGGTTTAAAAGTTTTGGGTCACTACCAATGAGGATAAGGTCACCAACATAAATAAAAATGATTATGAGATGGATTCCTACTTTCTTGGTATATACATTAGGGTCAGAATGACATCTAGAAAAGTTGGAATCAAGAAGAACGTTGTTTATTTTGGAATACCAAGCTCAAGAAGCTTGCTTAAGACCATAAATAGATTTATTAAGGAAGCAAACAAAGCTGGAGTCATTATGGAAATAACCAGGAGGTTGTTCCATGCATATTTATTCTTTTACGTCCCCATGCAAGAAGGAATATTTGAAATCCATTTGATGGAACTCCCATTTATGTGAGGCTACAAGGGATAGAACAAGGAGGATCAGATTCATTTTGGCTACAAGGGAAAATGTTTCATTATAGTAAATGCCTTCAAATTGAGAGAATCCTTTGGAAACTGACTGAGCCTTGTGTCTTTCAACACTACCATTTGATGCATACTTAGTTCTATATACCCATTTACATATGATAAATTTTCTTCCTTTCATAAGAGGTAAAAGATCCCAAGTATCGTTTTCTAGTAAAGAATGATACTCTTCATTCATTGTTGTATGAAAATCTGGATGACATGAAACTTATGCAAATGTCTCTGGATCACGAGTCTTTGAAAATTGATCCAAAAGAGAAGAGGTTTTCTTGAAATGCGAACGTGTTTGATGCTGATCTAAAGGATCACAAAAAAGATCACCAACTGCTTGTCATGTTGAAATAACCCATCTAGGAAGCGATGGTGTTGGTACAAGTTCATGTTCAATAGAATCATCTAGAGGAAGGTGAGAAGGATAAGGTGTATTTTCATCCTCATTTTCATCATCTAATCAACATAAACTAGAGTAGGAACAAAAGATGACACAAATGACGAAGATGACTCATGGGCCGAAGAAGGAACAAATTCCGAATTATTCTAGTAGACCAAGATATTTTCATCAAATTTAACATCTCTTCAAATAATAATTTCATTTGAATTAGGTTGAAGAAGTATGTAAGATTTGACATCTTCAGAATAACCAACAAAAATACATTTCTCACTTTTAGGCTGTAAAGCTTTCCTTTTCTCATTATGAATGTGATCCCATGCTACACTTCCAAATACATGGAGGTGACTTACATCTAGATTTATTTTATTCCATCCTTCTTCTTGTGTTATATTTTTAAGAGCCTTTGTGGGAGTGTGATTTACTATGTAATTTGCACTGTTAATGACTTCCTCCTAAAACTTTAGACTTAATCCCTTATATTGGATCATACAATTATCCATTTCTTTTAATGTATGGTTCTTTCTCTTAGAAACACCATTTTTTTGTGGTGTATATGGAACAGTGTGTTGCATTTGGATGCCTTGTGTAGTGTAGTAACTTGTAAAATTTTTGTTCACATATTCACCTCCATTATATGTTCTTAACCTTTGAAGTTGATGTTCAAATTGTTTTTCTACAAGGGCCTTGTAGGCCAAAAACTTGTCAAACACTTCCCTCTCAAGTTTTAAGAAGTAAACCCAAGTGCATCTAGGAAAGTCATCAATGAAAGTTAAAACATACTTGCACCCATAAAAATAAGGAGAAGAAAGTGGACCACACAAGTAACTGTGAACAATCTGCAAAGGGGTCAAGGCATGCCAAGAAACATGTTTGTCAAAACTGTCCTAATGATGTTTATCGAGAACACAATTGACATAAACACCATCTCTATAAGAAACAAGAGGAAAATCAGTCACCATCTGTTGATTACATAGTTGCTGCAATGAACGATGGTTTAGATGACCAAAATCCTCATGTTAATGTTTGCTCAAGTCATTGCTATGAGCAACAAAAACTGATGGAAAAGATGATGTTCCAAAGTTTTCAAACTTGTACAACCTGGCAATATCATCAACAATTCCAGTTGTAAGGACATGCTTAGGATATTTCGAATTCTTAATTACAACTTGGTGAGGTGAAAACTCTACAGTTTTCTCTTCACCTGAATGAGTGATCTGATATACTGATAGAGGGTTGCAAGAAATACTTGGAACACATAATACATCATTAACATGACCATTTTCTACCTGAACTGCTCCATACCCTATAACACTAAGAGATCTATCAACACCAACAAATATTTTCTTGGTGTTACATTCATTTAGAGAATAAAATATGGCTTTATCCTTATGCATATGATAAGATTATCTATGATGCAAACCCCTTCCCCTACTTTTGGGGATTTCACGACCTCCCAATCTAGGATTGATTTACACAGGATCCAGAGTGGCTCTTGGGTCCCCACAGAACACTCAAAATCCTTTCCCACATGCCTTTTATTCCTTACCTGTGCGAAAACTTGTGTTCGCGAGGGTCTCCTTACTCCAACGAAGTCTTCACATGACCTTGGGCAAAAAACGGGGGCTTAAAATTTCAAAAGAAGTAACTTCCAAAGCTTCAATCTTCGAGAGTCTTTCCCTCAACACCTTCCAAAACCTCCAAACACCGAACTGGTGAATTCCTGGACTAGCACTTCGAAACTCCGAGCTTTAGAAGATCAACCAAAACAACTCTTCAAACCCTTCGAATGTCGAATTGGTGAATAACATCTGAAGCCATCACTCCCTTTGAATATGGACTACACAAGATTTCCCCTGAAGTACTAAAAATTCATCCTTAACAACGACTTTGTCAGAACATCTGAAACCTGGTCATCGATAGCCACATATTGGAGCCTCACTGCTCTCTTCTACACTATATCCTTGATATATGGATACCTAATTTTGATATTCTTCAACTTATCATGAAACACAGGGTTCTCAGACAACTTTATAAAATTCTGGTTGTTGCACAAGATACAGATTGCCTCCATCGCAATATCGAATAATCCAGTCAACAATTTATGAATTCATACTGCTTCACGACTTGCTGCACATGCTGCCACATACTCTGCCTTAGCCATATTGAGTGCTACACATGATTGCTTCTTAGTAATCCATGAAATCATACTGGATCCCAAAGTGAAGCAACATCCTAATGTAATTTTATGGTTTTCAACACTACCGACTCAATCTGAATCCAAATATCCAAGTAGACTTATCTCACTATCTACAATATACTTGATCCCATAATCCATTGTACCTTAAAGGTATTTTTGAGAAAAAGGTATGGAACACCCTACTCAATCATTTTTAGATCTTGCCTGGCTAGGACAAGATATTTGGGAATGTCACTCGAGATTTGTAGCCTCAAAACATTCACTCAATCTACAAGTATTAATTACAAGGATTGAGGTTGGTTTTATGATTTGTATATGTTGCAATGAAAAAATAAAATTTAAACAAAGCTACAAGAATGCATATAACTTTTACAATAAGTAAACATGGAGACGGAAAGCGAAAGGAGGAACCAAGTCATGAAAACACATGTATGGGATAGAGCAATAATATGATCTTATTTCATTTTGAGATACAAAAAGTGTATTTCTATTTACAAACCCCTGCAAGGGTATGGAACAAATTTAGATTTAGAGGTCTTCAATGGGCACCATACAAAAATATTACGACAGTAAAATAAAAATGAAATTAATGATCTGGATCAGCTTGCCACAAAATGCTGCCATTTGACTCTGCAAGATATTCTTTATCAGCCATGAAAATTAATTCACAAACAAACAATTATTAATCAAATATTCTAGATTATTAATTTAATATTCTAAATTAATAATAATTTATTCTAACTTTTTAAACTATGATATTTGTATTTTGGATCATCTAACAGGAATCAAGTGGTCTCTCACATAGTAGATAATGATCCTTCTAGATCTTGCATCATTCTTCTTCAACTAATACTTCTCTTAAGCATCATCTAGTTCTGGCACAACCTCTTCAACATAATTAATCAAATCACTCTCTTCTAGAGTGATGAGTATTCTAGACTTCCAAGATTTGAATTTAGAGGCTCCATCAAGCCTATATTCCACCGGAACACTTGTCACCATGGCTGCAAAAACCCTAGGACTGAAAAAATCCCCCAAAAATTCAAACTTCTCCAATCTACAATCTGAGTGTTGCAGGGGATGTGCTAGGGTAGGGAACCCTAATCGATGGATAAATTTGTCCCAACGACCTAGGAATTTTTCTCAATGAGATTGATAGGGAAAAGTGCAGCTGTTATCAAACCCTAGTGAACTACATAAAAGAGCTAGTGCATTGCCGAAGGGGTAGCGAGGTGCAGAAGAAGGCTAGCGAGCTTGTGAAGATGGCTTCTTTAAGAACATTGCTCTGAAACCATGTTGAATTTTATGCTTGTTCAATTTCATTAACTTTCATATATAATAACTGTTGTAAATAACCAAGATCACAAGAAGATAACCATGCACAAGACACACAATAATTTATCCTGGGAAACCCTTTTGCAGAAGGGAAGAAAACCCAACAACCTTTCACTATAATATTTTTTCAACGGAAGATACAAGAGAAAAATAAGAATGGTGCTACAACTCCAAAGATAGCGCACTAGTCCAATAAAGCGAAATACACAAGAGAGAATGATATCCAAGTGATGTCTACAAACGAGAGATTTCTCTCCTATATATGCAATTCCAACATGTGAACTGTCATGTCCAAGTGGTGCCTCTCAACAAGGCCGAATTGAAGATGCTAAGAAAGTTGTTGAGGAAATGATGAATCGTATAAGAGAGTTATTTCCTCCCAAATAACTAGCCCTTGAAAATGAAGAAGTGCTCGAAGGAAAGACATATGAAGAAAGTTACCAAGAAGATCCCAATGAATTTTATCACATTGAAGATCTAGACGATACATTTGACAAAGACGAAGCACTCACATCTTCCCTTACACTTGATGAAGATGTCCATTCCTTTACTCCTCCTACACACGAAGACAAAGAGATGGTCAATTTTGTTGATGGTCTTGTGAAGGAACCTTTACATATGGTTGACGAGCATATCGACACTTTCATACAGACTGGAAGACAAATGTGGTATTTCGGTCATCTCATTTTCGACAGAGACCCCATTTATGACATTGAGGGTATCCCTCAAGAAAACGGGTTTGAGTTGTCATCTTTAGAGGACCACTTTTCATGCATATATGATTCATATGTTTGGGAGCCTGAGAATGACATGATTACAGATTTATTCGAGGAGTCTCAACCACTTCATCCTCAGTTTTGGAAGAATACTAGGATGCGGCCATCTCAAAGTGATCAGAGGTTCACTATACAAAGAGGAAGTACTTTCATATTGAGTATTTATATAGGGATTCAAAGATGAAGAGGCCGTGTTTTTCTTTCTCTAGACCTGAACCTGTCCCTTACCTCATCCTTTCTTCCCAAGGAAATAATTAGGTCTCCTTGAGATCTCTCATATTATCTCTATATTATGGAAGCAACAATCATGTTCATGAGCCTAGATTAATATGAGCCATCATCTACATTTAGCAACCCTCTTCAGAGATGGATTGACCAGGCTTGTAGTTACACCTTTAGGAAGGATGATCAGGCTGATGGTTTCTCTTTCTATTAGGATTTCCTCCCTCCCACCCATCTCCATGAGTTTCATTTTATGATTAATTATACATATATTTATGCTCATAATCATTATGTGCTTGACTTATATTTGTTGTTTTGCATAATTAAGCATAGGGGGAGATACTTTGATTATATGATCAACTGATTGCACTGGTTGTATGACTTCACCTTGTTGATGAAAAGGTATGGAGTACCTCACTCAATCATTTTCAGATCTTGTCTGGCTAAGACAAAATAGTTGGGAATCTCACTCGGGGTTTATAACCTCAAAACATTCACTCAATCCAAAAGTATTGATTACAAAGGATCAAGGCTGATTTTATGATTTGTATATGTTTCAATTTAAAAATAAAATTTAAACAAAGCTACATGAATATATACATATTTTACAATAAAATAAATATGGATACAAAAGCAAAAGGAAGAACCAAGTCATGAAAACACATGTATGAGACATAACAATAATATGATTTTATTTCATTATGAGATATAAAAATTGTATTCCTCTTTTACAAACCCCTACGAGGATATGGAACGAAGTCAAATTTAGAAGTCTCCGATGGGCACCATACAAAAATACCCTGACAGTGAAATAAAAATGAAACTAATGATATGGATCAGCTTGCCACAAAATGCTGCCACTTGACTTTGTAAAACAAGCTGTTGAATGGAATGATTTAGTTTTGAAGCCAACTTCCTTCAATAAGACCCTGCTTAGTCTTGTAGTTCTCCTCCTATTCTCCCTTGTCTCTTCCTCTCATTGAACCTTTATTATTTCTCAATAAGTTGAGGTAGTTTAACTAGTTTATTTAGTTAAGTCAAGTTAACTTAACTAATTAGGTTAGAGAGAAATAATTAATAATAATATATAAATAAGGTTCTAGTTAATAATTACTAAATAGGTGGGACCCCTTGTGACTCCCATCATTCTCTTTGCCAATCATAAAATATAAAATACTAAATTTATCATTTGGATCATATGACACCCTTCTAGCACCTATGGATAACATTTAAATCAAATATTTAAATATCAACAAAATTTAAGGACATATCCCAATAAAACAATATATCCATCTTATCCACAAAAAATATCCAAAATAAAGCTTGCTCTCCAAAATAAGTTGAAAATCATTAAACATTGTCTTCACCAGTGAATATCATAAAAAAACATTTAAAATCCATATTTGTTGTTGTGTGAGGCATATTTCCTCTTATCATTGTTGTCTCCAACTGACTTTTCTTGGGTAGCCCTTGGTTGGTTAGACCCTTGGGGCTGTATGGTGTTGATCACATGGGAGAAATCATATTTTAGGTGGAGACATGAAGACACAGACTTAGAATATTTTGTGGATGGACTAGAGTGGGAGGCTGTTTCTTTTCCTTTGTCTTACACATGTTGTGGGATATCAGTTTTTAATCTTTTGCTGGCGTTCGAGGATTGTATTGGTGAAACAACATGAGAAATTTGAACGTTGGGATTAACTGGTGGTGGTAAAGACAAGGACATAGTGGGACAACCTCAGTGGTGGGAGACAGGCTGGTGTATAATTTATTTCCAACCGTCATTAGTGGGGACTGTGGGATACATTGACACATGTGGAGGAATATGAATCCTAGGAAAATTCCAAGGAGGTTGAAATGAGGGTCTGCTAGGTCAGGGATGCAATATACCATGGCCAACCAAATTGAAAATCCAGCTTGAAATAGTTGGTTTAATTCTTTTGGATCAACATCTAAGTGAATATAAAAACGAGGCCTTTTATGGCCTTGCTGCCAGTTACCTCTGCCTCTATTATTTCGGCCATTACTGCCCCTGCTAAAAAAAATCATCCTGTAGCAATATTTAACCAGTCATGAAAATTTATTAATAACCCATACATGAAACTATACTTAAATAAATCAAGAGTTGGCCCTATTATTTACTACATGACACATGCAATCCATCCATAAAAAACCATTTATTAATTTCCACATGAACATGGAATTGATAGGGTCATTGGGAGTATGGAGGGATTGTATTTA
>CBVK0100154192.1:0-29154 GCA_900067695.1 Picea abies
ATAAATGTAATATTTAATTAATACATTGATTATGTCTTAATATATTAATGGTAGTCCCCATGACATGTCTCAACTAGCAACAATCATTTTATAACATGCTTTACTTTTTCAAACTAATGACATTGATCTACATATATCAACCACTTTTATAAAGTGGTTGTTGCTAGTGGATAAATTAATATCAGTTTTGATATAATTCATATTGTCAAAACAATAAAAAATATTATTTTATTTTTTGATTTGATATAATTGATAGTGTAAAAATAATTAGAAATTGTATTTATTAATTATATATAAATATTTAATGTTAGGTTTTGGAGTATGATTTTTTTTGTTAAGAGTTTTGTTTTCTTTGAATCTAAAGAAATAGGGAAAGGATCTAAGACCCAAAAGTATTTAGTAGGAGTGAAAGTCTACTTATGTATTATTATATGGTTTTTCTTGAATAATAGTAATGAGTCATCTTATATTCATTAGTCAATGATAACTATCCTTTCCACTAATTAAAATATGATATGTTTTTCCATAATTAAAAAAACATTAAACAGACTGTTTACTAATTTTATCATAAGCCTGTCACTAAAGAACAACTTCTTCCAGCAGTCCCAGACTCAGCATAACTTTTGGATCAGTTTTTTTTTTTATCTCTCATCAATCCAGATTTCCATTGCAGGCTCCAGGGAAGTTTACTCCTACAGAAAATACTAATGTTTTATTTTTAAAGGCAGCGATTTATGTATATATCAGGGCATATGGCAGATTCCATATCTCCTTTTATTTGACAGAACTGTGCAGTTTTTCTCATCTTATGCACGTTTTTTTAACTTGTAAAAAGCTCCTCTAAAGGGACTATATTATAGAAAATACATGAGTACATGTATGAATACAATATAAGTTTTTTTTAATGAAATAAAATTATTTTTTCATGGTGGAAAAAGAAAAATTAAAAAATAATGAAATAAAATTATTTTTTTATTTTTTTTTTCATTTTATTTACATTTTTAAACATGTGAAAAGCTCCTCTAAAGGGATTATATTATAGAAAATACATGGATACATGTCTGTATACAATAAATTTTTTAGTAATGAAATAAAATTATTTTTTGATAGTGGAAAAAGAAAAATTAAAATATAATGAAATAAAATTATTTTTTTAAGTTTTTCTCATCTTATGTACGTTTTTATAACTTGTGAAAAGCTCCTCTAAAGGCACTATATTATAGAAAATACATGGGCACATGTATGTACACAATATATTTTTTTAGTAATAAAATAAAATTATCTTTTTATGACGGAAAAAGAAAAATTTAAAAATAATAAAATAAAATTATTTTTTTAAGTTTTTCTCAAAACTCCTCTAAAGGGACTATATTATAGAAAATAGATGGATACATATATATACACAATATAATTTTTTTTAATAATGAAATAAAATTATTTTTTGATGGTGGAAAAAAAAATTAAAAAATAATAAAAAAAAAATTATTTTTTTAAGAATTAAAAAATAATGAGCAGCTAACGCCATCCGACATTTTGGTGCCCAGAAATAAAGCCAAAGCCATTGCCCATTCCGTGGTCACTAGACGCGTTCAAACCGTAGTCAATTGAAAAATAAAAGGGGAATTAAACACACTCTGAGTGTGCACTGCACTGCCTCGTTATATGCGTGAAAATCTTTGAATTCACGTGTCAATATTGCTAATACGCGTGAATTTTACAGGCTCTGCAACTATGGACGCTGCAAGTGGCGGGGTGTCAGCATGTGCAATTTTCTTAATGGTGAGAAAAATATATTATATATTAAAAATATATATAATAATAATAAATATAAAAAGTTTAACTTTTAATATAAATATTAAATAAAAAATATAATTTATAAAATGAAATATTGATTTTTATGTAAAAAAAAAAAAATGATAATAATAATAAATATAAAAAAGTGAAATATTAATTTTTATGTAAAAACAAAATAAATAATAATAATAATAAATATAAAAAAAATGAAACTTACATAATTTTTATGTAAAACAAAATAAATATCAAATTTAATAATAAATATGAAAAAATGATGTGAAAAAAATATAAATCACTTTAAAGTTTAAAGTATGATTCACTTTTTAGAGCAAATATTTTTACTTTAAATTCTTTCCCAACAAATAAAACTTTAAAATGTTTTAATAAAAATTTTACTTTTATATTATCTTTATATACATTTCTCCTTGTAGTACGACACTAAATCCACTTGAAATAGTTTTTTAATTACAAACATCATTTTTTTTTCAAATAAAATGCATTTAAATTTTAATTGTAAACACTACTTGAAACTTTTGACTTTGTCATATTCAACTTTGCCACACTTTTTTTTCTTACACTCATTTTTTTTTAATAGTGGGCGAACCTCCAAATTGGAAAACGAATATTGATTTTTTTGCAATATAGATGATAAGAAATTATATATTTTAACAAGTTACAAGTTTCAATTTTTACATGTCTATGGTTAGTTGTGGGGTTAAAGCTATTCCAATAAGTTTAGTTTAAACATTTTATGTTTTTTTTTAAATATTTTATGTTTTTATTTTTTGGCATATTTTTTTGACAAGTTTTTTATTTTTAAATTTAGTTAGAAATTTAGAAGGATAACTAGAATTACTGAAATTTCAGTCATTAAGATTACATATTCTAGGTTTTCTCAGTATTTTCAAGGGCATTGAATTAATTTATGCATTCAAAATTGTGATTTAAGCATGTAAAATTCACCAACAATGTTTAGACTATGTCATTTCAATGCAAAAAACAATGGACTTTCAACTAAAGAGTGAGTTACATAGTGAGAGATGAGAAAATGCACAAGTGTAATGTAACATGTTTAACAGATTTTTTCATGTATTTTCAATTTATCTCTTTGTGGGTCTATCAAAAGTTTGCAGGGTGGGCACTTGTTGGATGCTATATGCAATATTTAATTATGCAGCCAAAAAGTGTCTACACTTGAAATTTGACTAAACCAATTAGGAGATAAGCTAAAAACATGATTAAAAAAATTAGTTTTCTTCCTTTCCCTCAAAAAATATTTACTTTATGGTTGATATCATCATCTTGAATCCTATTGGTTCTTTTAAAGTTGATTTTGATAGTATGTTTTTTTGTACTCATACAAGATTCCATTTGCCAACAAAGATGAATATATATCATACCACTTCTTGGAAAAAACCAAATCATTGATTCTTCCTTGATCTCTGATTTTGACAAATTGAGATAGCATGGATTGCAAATGAGCATGAACTCTAGCTTATTTTAGACTTAATACCACATGCTCTAAGTCATTCCATCTTACTAGAATTTATGTGGATAATAGCCCGCAACTTCATAAATGAGAATATAAGATATACGAAAATAATAAACCATTAATATATCAATTTTCCTTATGAATGTTAACCAATATTTTCCCTACCATAATACATACCTTATTTGCCATCTTAAGAAGCATTAGAGAAAATAATTCTACTTGCATGCCTTTCGTCATCTTAAAAAACATCATTCCTATATTAGAGCCACTTATACTTACATTCCTTGCTTTCCATATTAACAAGCATCATTAACTTGGTTGTCATCTTCACAAGCATCATTCCATCCACGCCTCATTTAATCATTCTCCCCTTGTTTGCCATATTAAGAAGAGTAAAGGTCTCTCTATTCCTCACCTAAAGGTTGGTTTTTGTTTTCTCTCCACCTTTTAATCTAATCTTAGTTTCTATATCATTCCTTTGTTCTCCCATGCTTTCTGTTTTAAGTTTTTTTAACTTTTCCATTTTTAATTTTTTAGTTTTAATATTTACTTTTTATTTGTTTTCATAAAACTTTCATTATTTTTATTAATTTATTTTCCCATCTTCTTATCGCTACAAAATTCCTCTCATATTTTAAAACTTTTCCGTTCCATTATGTTGTTTTCAAATTTTTAAAATTTATTTATGGTATATCCGACATATATCTCCTCATATTTAATTCAATTGTTTAAAAAAAAAAAAACTATTGTGAAAAAAAAGAAAACTATTCTTATTTGATTTGTTAATTATATAAAAGTATTCATTGTCAATGTTATCTTTATTTTTATTTTTGGTGATTACGATTTAAACAAGGGTTTCATGACAGCTCAATTCCTGCTGAGTTAGTTGGGAAATACATTTTGAACAATGAAACTTAATATAACTAAATGCACAAATAATAAAAAAATTTATCGAAAAATAATAATTTAGGGTTGTTTGTTATTGAAAATGTATAATGAACCGTAAGCTGAATGAAACTATAATATTCATAAATATAATAAAAATATAATAAATATATTATAAATATAATAATGCATAATAATAAATACATAATGAAAAACACAAATATTTTTATTATATCCAAAAATATATATTTGTTTTGCTATGTTAAACATTACATTGCATACAAAAATTTATGATAAAAGGCAAATTAATGTCACATCAATGTCACATCAAAAGAAAACTCATTGCTATAGTCCCATGGTAGGGACTAATAATGGAAAAAGGTCCCCCGGAATTTAAAACTCCACGAATTTACACAATCTTAAAATTTAAAAGAAGTTGAGGTTTCCACACCGATCAGTTATTGGGAAATGTCTCTATAAAAATTCCACGATGATATAATATGCGCTAAATCCTTAGTCTTGCACTCTCTTTCGAGGTATCTCATAATGGAGTAAGCTAACTAGGGAACAATCTTCCTTCTTTTCAAGTAAAAAAATGGGCTTGAATCCGGCCAGATTTTTAGGGGTAGCCTGAGTTTGTCATGGATTAAAGTTCCATGCATTTAAAAACCTTACCCAAAGGGTTTTGCCCCATTTTAAACCAACCCAGATGCTGAGAAAATGAATCAAACTTCTAGATCGGTAGGAAATTCAAATCTGCATCACCAGAAAACCTACTGGAAAAATACCTCGGGAGAGAAGATTGATCCTGAGTTAGCCCACTCCCTCTCATAACAGTGTAGAACATAGGATAATGAAATATATAACTCTCGCATTTGTACTGGTACTGTAATTCATGAAGGTCATTTCAATGGGATTGTATGTTTGGGTAAGAGGAGGGCCAAGCTGGCATCAACCAAGTCAACATTTACATGAAAGACGTTAAACATAAAATTATAAACCTACTAAAAAACAAAGAGGAAGGGACATGAATTAAAGGAAATGTACAACAAAGGTATTAAGTAATGGCGTAGTTTAAAAGTTTTTATGTGTTTTATTTTTTTTGGGTAACTATCACTAGAATCGAGTAACACAATCCTTGACGAAATCACAATTTTACATGTTAATGTTAAAAAAAATCAATACACTTTTAGTTAAATATCAAAAATGTTAGTAGAGGTGTTTTTGTTTTTTATAATAATTTTAAAATCAAAGCAAACGATGCATTTGCAATTTCAAATTATTAGTAAATAATGTTGGGATTCCTCTTGGGTGTTTTAGTTACTGATGAAAATTCAATGGTGTTGTAGATTCTTAATGACACTTAGAAAATGTTATGATTCTAATGAGGTTTTAGATTCCAATGAAAGTTTATTGGTATTTTAGATTCTTAATTATAAGGAGGTGTGTTACCCCCTCCAGGGGTGACACTTTTGAGTACTATTGCACTCGTGTACTATGTTGTTGATTATACGAGGTGTGATGCTCATATTTTCCACATCCAAACAAACTTCTTCATTGATCTTCATTAGATTCATGATTGTGCTAGCTTAGTTGCGGAGAAACTTGTTTTCGCCCCAAGTCCAGATGACAGATGCACTATGGTATGGTTCCCAACTTCTTCATTTGGCATTCCATGTATTAATAGATGTTTGGACTTTATGATATAACCTTTAGTTCATTGTAAAGTGGTAATCACCTAATGTTTGTCTTTTTCTCACTTCGTAATAGTATATGGTTTTATTACTTGGTTGGTAGTACTTTGGGGAACATGTTTTCTTTAAGAAGAGTATCATCTCTTGGATAACCTGTATAATTGGGTATCTAGTCTAGATAATATTATCCACATTCCAATCATGCTAACCACTTTCCACCTCTCTAGTTCATTCATTCTATCCACATAAAAATATTATTTTTCTCGTGTATGATTTCTCAAAGGTCAAAAGGAAAGGTCAAATCTAAAACCCTGAAATAAACAAAGCCACTAAGCCTAAGAGGTGAAGAGAACAATTAAAAAATAATCATCAAGATTTAGCAATGCCCCTCATTGTGAAGCCAATGCCCATGTTCATGGTTTGTCTATGAATATCTAAATAAAAGGGACTTGTTCAATAAACTAATTTTTTTTTAAAATGGGTTAAGGGGTACTAAGAAACAACATCGAGGATGGCAACTCAATGCTAAGCACCCTCAAGAATGCATTTATAAAGAAAAATCCAAGCTAAATAAAATATATGAATAATTAAATGAATAATAAGACCTATGCATATTTAAGACTTTGAGGGTCATCACATGAACTCGTTCCCCTTCCCATTTCATCATTATTAATCATTATTACCTATCTTTCACCTAGATACTTAGGAAATATGGGTGTCTTAGGATTTGACACATGTAATAAGGGTTAACATTGTGCCCCTTGGTAATACTTAGTAAAGTACTAAAACTAAACCCTTTGTTATAATGTGTTGAAGGATGGCATCGAGTGCTACCAACTAATGGCTTGCTATGAGGCTAAAACCATCAGAGTAGCAATTATGCATTGGGATCCATGTACACTTCTTGGACCATTCCCTGGATGAACGAAGTAAATGTTGGATCATTTGACTTTCGTTGGACAATTTGTGTGGACCTTGGCACTTTTTTACATGTGATTTCTATAATGTATTTGATCTCTTTTAAGAACGACATTGTGAGCATATTATCGTATTATGTTATTATAACTTGTATTTTTGGTTTTGATGGAAAAATGGTTTTGAAGCTCATGGTTTTGAGCTAGCACATGGTTTCACATTGTAATTGAGGAGGTTTCTCACCTATAAAAGGATAAGTCCTCCTCCATTTGAAATCATTGGGGATTAATGGGAATCTTGGATATTGAGATCTTTTGAGTATCATTTTCTCTTCTTGTGAGTTCTAGTTATTTTTTTCAAGGGTTATAATAATTTTATTAGAAATTGCTTGGAAGAACAAGGCTGCTACAATGCCAAATAAGTGCTCAATGCTCCACTTGGAAGGGTTCAAGGTGAGTTCTCTTCCCTTTTCCATTTGATCATTAAAGTTCATATTTAATGCATTAATATAGGACATCTAATGGCTCTTCTCTTCTTCTTGTCTTATCTTTAATTTCACCTTGTCTAACACCAGAAAAGACTTCTCAAGAATTAATCCTCCCTTGAAAACCTAAAGAAATCTTCAAGCCCCAAGTGGTACTTGAGGGGGAATCCTTTGGGTTCCCTTCAACATCATTCTTATTAAACCCTAGACTTCACACTGAGGTGAAGTGATGACTCCATTTTCCCTCTAAGGCATTGATCTTCTTGTTAGCTTCAACCACCTAATCCCAAAAAAAAAATCATCCTTTTTTGTATTTTTTGAGATATATCACATATCTTTCACATTTTGCAAGTTGGTCGATTTTCACTGTGTATCTTTAACCACTAGTTAGGGTTTGATCATCTCTTAATTGACTAATACTCGTATCCATTAAACCCTATGGACATTCTCTATTATGTTAGTGTGTCCAATCTATCATATAACCCAACAAGTGTCTTCTCAAAGCATTGAGCTCATTGTGCTTGATTTGTAATTTTTTTAGTATAAACGAGGGAAGTTTCTTGTGACATTAGTTGAGTGCAAATAGATGTGATGATAAAACCCCTTCATTAAATCCACAGGTTTGATATATAATTGTGAATATGATTTTGGGATCGCATACTAGAAATTTTCCACAACAATAGTCCTTAATTATATGATACATTGTGCTTAGACCTTTGATATTGTGAAAAACCTAAATTATGTGGTCATACCTACTGCAACAGTTACATACTTTCTTTCACATTTCAATCTGAACATATGATATTTTCTCGGTCACCTTACTCATAGGGTTGTTGTGGAAATTATATATTTGTTCACCTTAACTTAAGCATTGTAATTTTGACATACTTTTTCTAAATCTGATGCAACCTATGTATGCATGATTAAACATTGTATTTTGTGTTATGAAGATGCTTCATGTTTGAAATATGAGGTTAGATCTCATGCTTTACAACATTAGTATATCTGGTATGGAACCAACAACATATATATTTTTTCTAGATCTTCCTAACTATTGAAGAATCACTACAACAATTATATATTTGTGCTAAGTTTGATCCAATGTATGTGTTCATGCTTAAAACAATACATCTTTGTATATATGCATTCTAACATTTAAATATGAGTTTGAAGTGCACAACGAAAACTTATTACATCAATGATACATAGTAATCATGAGACATGTGTGATGGTTTAAATCTATTCATTGTTGTCATATTCAATTCTAATGTTTGTTGTCCTATTGCACTACAATATTTTATGAACATGCTATGCACTATTTTCTCATTCTAATTGGATATCGATACCGATTCATTACTACAACGATCTATTTCGTTGTCAAATCTGATATGAATTCTCTATATATGTAAAACTTTGCATGGTCATCTTGAGACTGCATATGAGAAGTTGTTACAAAAATATTACACACCTTTGCATGTGAGTTTTGATTTAATATTGGATCATTTAGGTGGAAAATAAACACAAAGTTTATATTGTGCTTTGGTTATATCTGCAACAACAATTTTCTCTCATAGAATAACTTTCATGCACTACAAATATGAGCGTATGAACATTGTTATAACAACATTGATCCATTTCATTGCCAATTGACATGAATATTTTTCATGCATGATACTCTGCATTGCATCATTGCCTTCTGATTGTTCACTAAAAATTATCACTACATTGATATACCTTGGTCATACTGCACACGTGTGAACTCAATGACTTAAATATTTTTACGTCCGTTGAATTGTTGTAGTCTCCTACAACAATTATTTCTTTCATAGCATGTTTATTTTATATTGCAACCTGAACATATAAGTTGGGCTATGGAAATCACCATATCTCATTGGTTACAGTTGGTATTCAAGATACTTAAATAAATATTAAATGCAAGAAATATGAAAATAAGACAAAAAAACATACATTTAACAAATGATATTTATGTGGTAAAACCTTGACTATGTGTCAAGGAAACATCCACGTGTCAAGGTATTAATGTATCTTATTATTCAAGACAGTCTTACAATGAGGATTACAACATTACAAAATGCCTCTCAAGGCTTGATATACATATACATCATAGGTTAGATCATTACATCAGTTCAATAACTTCCTTTGGTTACATCGGTTCATAAACTACCTCCATTATATGAACTACCACATATTTACTATCAGTAAATTCGTATTATTACCATAACTAATTGTTGTCATAATTCCAACTTGACAACAATTTACTTGATACCTTTCCAAAGCCCATTCATCACCTCTTGTGCAAGCCAAGAGAAGCCACACCCCACCACAACTTCTCTAACAGTACTAGTTTCGTGAACATGTCTGCACAACTTGCTTCAGTATGGACCACTCCACCTCCATCAGTAACATGTCTTACAAAATGATGCATTGTCTCATTTTGATACACTGGATGATTAGTCAAATACATAATGCTTCGACCATCAAAGAACACCATATCCTATACTTATCTAAACTTACCCAATATATCCTTGCATTCATGCAAGATATAATTTGAGGTAGGTCTCTTCTTTTCCAAGTCTCGTGAATCAACATAACCATAGACTAAATCATGTAACCATTGTAGGTGATACTTGTGCTTTTGTGCTTCTAAGATACTAAAGAACTCATTTCCATGCTCTTCACTTGGTTTTTCCATGTGTCCACTGACAATGCAAATTGTGAAATATTTGAACATTCCATCACAAACATCAATCTTCCTACTATATTAGCATGCAGTACACAAGACATAACCTTTTCTTCCTTACAAATAGGATATAAAATTGAAGAAAGCTTACAATTGAAAACTAAAGGGATGTTTACCAGTTTCAAAATGTGCACATTGAACCACATCAATATCTTCTCCATAGAATTCTGTTGTAATAACCACAACTTACCATTCTTCCCGTCTCTATGTACTCCTATGCCCAAGATTTGTTTTTTTTCTCCTAGATCCTTCATCTGAAACATCGTATTCAATTAAGCCTCTATCCTACTGATCTTAAATATGCTTACATATCATCAATATGTAATACTAAGAACATGAAAGCACCATTTTCAAACCTCTCAAAATAAACACAATGACTATATTCACTTCTTAAGAAATTTTGGCTCACCATGAAAAGATCTAATATCTAGTACAATTTCTTGGGTACCTTTAGGCCATACAATGATTCCCTAAGTTTGCAAACAAACCTCCCTTTGTGATCCTTAACAACCACTGATTGTTCCATGTACATATCTCTGCTAGTGATGATTTTGTGGGTAGTAGGATCCCACAATCTACATCCCTTAACCCCATCACTGTAACCAACAAAGATATCAAACGTGTAAAAATTCAAAGATTGAAAGTATGAAAATAACTTATGACTTACCGGAACTTTCATCCCCAACTCTTTCTTGTTCATATGGCCCTATTGTTGATTCCATACACAAGTAGGTGAAATTGCTTTCTTAGATACCTCCACAACTCCACTTGTTTCAGGTTTTTCTTCCATATTATACATATTTCCAATCTTCCTTGCCTTCATAACCATCAAGATGGCTTTTAACACTTGTATTTCTCCACCTTGACCTATAAAATCGTTACTACCATAATCCACCACTCCTAGAGAAATTATTTTTTTCTTTAGATTAAGCACATGTCTAACATCAATTAATGTCCTTATAACCCCATCAAACATTTTGATTTTGACACTTCCAACCTTGACAATCTTACAAGAATTATTATTACCCATAAGAACAACTCCATGATCAATTGCTTGATAAGAAGTAAACCAACTTCTATTTGGAAAAATATGGTGTGAAACACGAGAGTCTAAAATCCATTCTTGATAATATTCAGAGACATTACTAATAGACAAGACTTAATCAATCATACCTAGACCCGATTCAACAATATTTACCTCTATTTTGGAGACTTCCTTGGACTCCTTGGACTCATCAAGCTTCCAACAATCATTTTTAATATGCCCAACTTTATTACAGTGTCAACATGTTCCCTTACCCTTTATGCTTGTTGACTTAGCCCTAGATTTTCTACTGAAATCTTCTCCCCATTTCTGTAGACCGTCCTCTAGCCACTAGTGCTTCTGGTGTGGAGGTTTTAATATTTGATTTTCTTCGCACCTCCTCAAACAATAGAGTTCCAATAACCATATCAAATTCAAGAGTGCCATTTGTACTAAAGCTAATGAAAGTAACTAGATGATCCCAAGATCCAAGCAATGAACATAAAAATGTTACTACCTTATCTTCGTCCTCAATTCTAACATCCATACTATTAAACTCACATATAAGAGAATTAAACACATTCAAATGATCTTATTCAAATGTATAGCTGGATTTTCAAGTAACTCTGATTCATCAAGGACTTCGTCGTATAAATACTTTCCATCCTACTCCATAAGCCTATTCTCGTTTATTTTCCAATAATGTTAAACAATACATCTTCGGCAAGACATAACCGAATTGTGTCGAGCGCTATAGCATATAGGTATTCCCACTCTTCATCAAGATACAGGTTTTTTTCTCTTTTCATTTAATGCTTTATGAAACCCTCTTTGTACTAAAAATTCTCACATTTTAAGTTTCCACAATTCAAAATTATTTTTACCATTAAATTTTTCAATCTAAAATTTAGTACTTTTCACCTTTTCCATTAATTCTACACACAAGCTCTCTCCAAATGAATTAATATATATATATCTTCAAAAGAAGAAAACAAAAACTCTTCCGCCACATAAAACTTCAAACCACCTCCACAAAACTTGATCCTTTTTTTTAAATATCTTAGGGACATTTCAAAAATAGAGCAAACTTTACCAAAATTAGAATATGGTTTATGTCGTAAATTTGAGCTATTCAATGGGCATAACCGAGAGAACCTTCCTTGGTTGCACACTGACAGAACCCTTCTCGGCTCCTCTTCCTTGCGTGCGAACCCTCGGTTCTTTACCTCGGGCGACGAATCTGCTGCAGTGTTTTCCCAGCTCCTCTTGCTCTACAATTGTACGGGCATTGGTCGCATCGTATTTCCCCTTCACGAGATTCGATCTATATATTCTATATACCCTGACGCAGTCTCTCTCTTGTCTTCATGCCGAAAGATAGAAACCTTGGTCACGACAAACCCTCGACCAAACCCATTGACTCTTCTTCTGCCTTTGGTCGAATAGGTGGTTATCTCTAGCATGAAATGTAACTCGGTCCCGTCTTGTAGACAGACAAGAAACCAACGGCTCTTCTTCCCTTGTGGATAGACTCAACGTCTTCTTTCCTTGCATGCACGACTTCGTCTCTTCCTCTTCTTGGGATATTAACTCACCCACACAACCAAGATAACTCAAATCAAATGGAAGCTAGGGTTTCTACTCTTATTCTCCTCCTCTTCCTTCCATAGACCAAACACCAAACTTTGATATGATACCACTTGTTGGTATTCAAGAGCCTAAAACAAATATTAGCCTAAAACAAATATTGAATGCAAGAAATATGACAATGAAAAAAAAAAAAAAAAAATCAATACACAAGATTTACATGGTAAAACCATGACGGTGTGTCAAGGAAATATCCACCAGGCAAGGTATTGGTATATCTTATTATTTAAGATAGTATTACAATCACAATCAGGGTTAAAACATTACAAAATGCTTCTTGAGGCTTCATAGACATATACAACATAGGTTAGATCATTACATTAGTTCAAGAACTTTATTTGGTTACATCATTTCATGACCTTTCTCTGTTATATGAAATACCACATATATACTATAAGTAAATTTGTATTATTACCATAGCTAATTGTTGTCATAATTCCAACAGTAAATTTGTATTATTACCATAGCTAATTGTTGTCATAATTCCAACAATTACTTGGCAAGCATATGATACACATTCGATTGGTTGAAAATATGGTATATTTTGTGGCGTCTACTACAATAACCTAAGCTCTTAATGAATTTACCTTTGCAAGAAACACATATTAAACTTATCAAGCCATGTTCTAAATCATTTGTCATTGGTTATTGTGATAAGCTGTTTAAAGTTTTGATGTTAAACATTGCATTGTTCCTTGAGTGTATTATACTTTGCATTTAATCGTTGTATGGTTCATTAAATAATAAGTCACATGAATATGTTTATGAATGAACTCATATCTTTCAGATTTCAATAAATTAATACAAGTGATGCAATGATGTTGGTGTGGAATCCTAAGCATAATTTGTTTTCTTACTTTGTCTACATTGAATTCAATTGAAGTCAACTTAGTCCTTTCCCTTACCCTCCCTACTTGCAATGATAGGGTTTAGTTTGACCTTTAGGAAAACCATCCTTATGTTAGAGATCCTAGCCTAGAATACTAGAAGAAAGGTCATTGAGGTGACAATGGGAAACTTGTTTGTTCCATTGCCCCAAGCTCCCCCTCATAGGGCGAGACTTTCCCTAGGCATGAGTTTGGGCAACAACATTTTGGCGTCATTGCGAGGGACATAGTCCATTTCCTTGGTATACCAAATTTTGGATTCAAAAGAAATTTTCTACGAACTAATATACAAACTACCACATATTTTCTACGAACTAATATACAAACTGCCTCCATTATACAAACTACCACATATTTTCTATGAGTAAATTTGTATTATTACCATAACTAATTGTTGTCATAATTCCAACAATGGGACCCCCCCCCCCCCCAAGACACATGGTTGGCATTCGAAGTACCTAGATCTCCACCCAAATCAAACAATTGTGGACCTGGGAGAGACTTACGAGCTGGGTCCGGTGAGATGGCTTTCCTCAATTCTCCGACAGAAGGAGATAAAAACGACGAGCCATTTTTAGAGAGAAAGATAACTATAAAATTCCAAATGTGTTGTCCATCCATCTGATCATACTCATAGTCGACCAAATCGTCCATGATCCCTGGGCCCTGGCCGCCAGATCTAGAGAGAGAATTACAGAGAGAGGAAAATAATCAATTGCATCGTCCACCAACTACCACGCGAAAAAACTGCTACCGCCCCTAGAGCCTAGGGAAAACTGCATATCTGATAAAAATGTTGACAAAAAATAAGACCAAAACTGCATGCGACTAGGGTTTCCACAAAGCGCCTTCTGTCATAAGGCATGCCTCAAACTTTTTTCGTCAAAGGGATCCCTATCTTGATATTTTGAATTACTTGTTTCTTTTTTAAAATCTTTTTCTCCTTATTAACAAGATACGAGGTGTCTCTTTTTATGTGGACATTAATTCATTCACATTCATTTAAAATGAAAAATCTCCAGAATAACAAGATTTGAAATGTCTCTTTTTATGAATGCAAGCAATGGCAGATTGAAAATCAAAAGTTCATAGTTTATTTTTCTTATCTTTGAATGTTGTAACTATCCAAATTTACTTTGGCATTCCATTACCCCACTTCAAGGGTTGAAATTCACAAAAGAAAATTATCAAATTGGACAATTTATTTATAATCTAAGTAGAAAAATAAAATCACACAATATTACTAAATTAAAATATTAAAAAAAATGAAATCCACAATATATATAATATCAATAATAATAAATTTATTTTAACTTAAACTCAGATCTATCAAGCACCGAGAGGGATCCAATTTCTTAAGGTGTAATTTTTAGTTTTTAATATTTCATTCAATGTCAAATTTTAAGTTTTACATAGTGCGTGTACTTTTTTTTAATTGACCCGACTTTATTGTTGTTGTTACAGTTGCTATTGTTGGTATTCAAGATCCTTAAAAAAATATTAAATGCGAGAAATATGACAATAAAAAAAAATAATCACACAATTAACACACAATATTTACATGGTAAAACCTTGATGGTGAGTCAAGGAAACATCCATGGGGTAAGGTATTGGTATCTCTTATTATTCAAGATTTGATTACAACCTTACAAATTCCTCTTGGGGCTTCATGGACATATACAACATAGGTTAGATCGTTACATCAATTCAATAACTTGCTTAGGTTACGTCGGTTCACAAACTTCCTTTGTTATACAAACTACAATATATTTACTATCAGTGAAATTTTATTATTATCATAACTAATTGTTGTCATAATTCCAACAATCTCCACCTTGAAAACAATTTACATGATACCTTGCCCAAGCCCATTCATCACCTCTTTTGCAAGCCAAGAGAAGCCACACTCCATTGCAACTTCTCTAACAATACTGGTTTTGAGAACATGTTTGTGCAACTTGCTTCAATATGGATCACTCCACCTCCATCAATAAAGTGTCTTACAAAATAATGCATTATACCATTTTGATATGTTGGATGATTAGTCAAATGCACAATGATTTGACTACAGAACACCATACCATGTACTTGTCCAAACTTACCCAATATATCCTTGCATTCATGTGAAACATAACCTAAGGTAGGTGTCTTCTTGGCCAAGTCTTTTGAATCAACATAACCACAGACTAAATCATGCAACCACTATAGGTGATACTTGTGCTTATGTGCTTCTAAGATACTGATGACACATTCATCACCTCTTTTGGAATCCAAGAGAAGCCACACTCCACCGCAACTTCTCTAACTGTACCGGTTTCATGAACATGTCTACACAACTTGCTTTAGTATGGACCACTCCACCTCCATCAGTAACATGTCTTACAAAATGATGCATTGTCTCATTTTGATACGTTAGACGATTAGTCAAATATACAATGCTTTGACCACCATAAAACACCATATCATGTACTTATCCAAACTTACCCAATAGATCCTTACATTCATGCAAGACATAATTTGAGGTAGGTCTCTTCTTGTCCAAGTCTCCTGAATCAACATAACTATAGACTAAATCATGTAACCATTATATATGATACTTGTGCTTTTGTGCTTCTAAGATACTAAAGAACACATTTCCATGCTATTCACCTGGTTTTTCCATGTGTCCACTCACAACGCCAACTATGAACTATTTGAACATTCCATCGCAAACATCAATCTTCCTACTATATTAGCATGTGGTACAAAAGACAACCTTTTCTTCCTTACAACTAGGATATAAAATTGAAGAAAGATTACAATGGAAAACTAAAGGGATGTTTACCAGTTTCAAAATGTGCATATTGAACCACATCAGTATCTTCTCCATAGAATTTTTTTGTAATAACCACAACTTACCATTTTTCCTGTCTCTATGTACTCCTATGCCCAAGATTTGTTTTTTTGCTCCTAGATCCTTCATCTGAAACATCCTGGTCAATTAGGCCTCTAACCTAATAATCTTAAATATTCTTTGCATATAATCAACATATAATACTAAGAACACAAACGTATCATTTTCAAACCTCTCAAAATAAAAACAAAGACTATATTCACTTCTTAAGAAATTTTGGCTCACCATGGAAAGATATAACATATAGTACAATTGCCTGGGCACCTTTAGGCTATACAATGATTCCTTGAGTTTGCAAAAAAATCTCCTTTTGTGATCCTTAACAACCACTAATTGTTCCATGTACATATCTTTGCTAGTGAATATTTTGTGGGTAGTAGGATCCCACAATATACATCCCTTAACCCCATCACTATAACCAACAAAGACATAAAACGTGAAAAAATTCAAAGAATGAAAGTATGAAAATAACTTACAACTTATTGAAACTTGCATCCCCAACTCTTTCTTTTACATATGGCCCTATTGTTGATTCCATAAACAAGTAGGTGCATTTTCTTTCTTAGATACCTCCACAACTTCACTTGTTTTCGTTTTTTCTTCCGTCTTATGCAAATTTCCAATATTCCTTGCCTTCATAACCATAAACTGCCCTTGAACACTTGTAGTTCTCCACCTTGACCTATAAACTTGTGACTACCATAATCCAACACTCCTAAGGAAATTATTTTTTTCTTTAGTTTAGGAACATGTCCAACATCAACTAATGTCCTTATAACCCCATCAAACATTTTGATTTTGACACTTCCAACCCTGACAATATTACAAGAATTATTATTTTGATTTTGACACTTCCAACCCTGACAATATTACAAGAATTATTATTACCCATAAGAACAACTCCACTATCAATTGATTGATAAGAATTAAACCAACTTCTATTTGGGAAAATATGGCGTGAAACACCAGAGTCTAAAATCCATTCTTCATAATATTCAAAGACATTACTAATAGACAAGACTTAATCAATCATACATGGATCTGATTCAACCATATTTTCCTCCATTTTGGAGTCTTCCTTGGACTCCTTGGACTCATGCAGCTTCCAACAATCCTTTTTAATATGCCCAACTTTATTACAGTTCCAACATCTTCCCTCACCCTTTATGCTTGCTGACTTAGTTCTGGATATTCTACTCGAATCTTCTCCTGTTTATGTAGACCGACCTCTATCCACTAGTGCTTCTGGTGTGGAGGCTTTCAATACTTAATCATCTCCACACCTCCTTAGACAATAGAGTTCCAATAACCATATCAAATTCAAGAGTGTCATTTGTACTAAATCTAATGAAAGTAACTAGATGATCGTAAGATCCAATAAATGAACATAAAAATGTTACTACCTTATATTTGTCATCGAGCTTAACATCCATACTATTCAACTCGCATATAAGAGTATTAAACACATTCAAATGATCTACGGTTTTTTTACCTTCTCTCATTTTTAAATTGTATAGTTGGCTTTTCAAGTAAATCTGATTCATCAAGGAATTCGTCATATAAATACTTTCCATCCTGCTCCATAAGCATGTTGTCGTTTCTTCTCCAATAATGTTAAACAAGACATATTCGACAAGACATAACTAAATTGTGATGAGTGTTATAGCATCTAGGTCTTGCCACTCTTCATCAGTCATAGATACATGTTTTTTTCTCTTTTCATTTAACACCTTATGCAATCCTTGTTGTACTAACAAATCTCACATTTTAAGTTTCCACAATTTGAAATTATTTTTACCATTAAATTTCTCAATCTCGAATTTAGCACTTGTCACCTTTGCCATTAATTCTACACACATGCTCTCTCCAAATGAATTTAAAAATAAATAAATATATATATATATATATATATATAAGAAGAAAAACAAATCTTCTGCCACATAAAAATTCAAACCACCTCCACAAAACTTGATCCTTTTTTTAAAATATCTTGGGGATGTTTCAAAAATCGAATAGACTTTACCAAAAATAGAATAGGGTTTATGCCATAAATTTGATCTATTGAATGGAAAGAACCGACATAACCTTCCTTGGTTTCACACTCACATAACCCTTCTTGACTCCTTTTCCTTCCATGCGAACCCTCAGCTCTCTACCTCAGGCGACAGATCTATTGCAATGTGTTCCTAGCTCCTCTTGCTCTACAATTGCACAGAAAGAGGTGGCGCCATCTTTCCCCTTCACGAGACTCTATCTATATCTCGTCTATACCCCAACTAGGTTTCTCTCTCTTGTCTACATGTCGAAAAATAGAACCATAGATGACAACAAACCCCCGACAAAACCCATTGACTCAGTCTCTCTCCTTGGATTTATGTGCTCAACCCAACAAACCAACAAATACCTTTGTGTGATGGCTCTACTCCTCTTCTTATGTGTGGGTTGAATAGGTGGCTATCTCTAGCATGAAATGAAACTTGGTTGTGTCTTATAGAAAGACAAGAAACTAATGACTCTTCTTCCCTTGTGGATAGACTTAACCTCTTCTTTCCTTTCATGCGCGACTTGGTATCTTCCTCTTCTTCATATATTAACTCCCCCACACAACCAACATAACTCAAATCAAATGGAGGATAAGGTTTCTACTCTGTCGTTCCTCCTCTTCCTTCCATAGACAAAACACCAAACTTTGATATGATACCACTTGTTGGTATTCAAGAGC
The DNA here is from genome assembly GCA_900067695.1 of Picea abies. Taxonomy (NCBI): domain Eukaryota; kingdom Viridiplantae; phylum Streptophyta; class Pinopsida; order Pinales; family Pinaceae; genus Picea; species Picea abies. Next base: position 19,199 of record CBVK0100154192.1, read on the forward strand.
CTAAAACAAATATTAAATGCAAGAAATATGACAATGACACAAAAAACATACAATTAACACACGAGATTTACGTGGTAAAACCATGATGGTGTGTTAAGGAAACATCCATGAGGCAAGGTATTGGTATATCTTATTATTCAAGATGGGATTAAAATCAGGGTTACAACATTACAAAATGCCTCTTGAGGCTTCATATACATATACAACATAGGTTAGATTATTACATCAATTCAAGAACTTTCTTTGGTTACATCAGTCAACGAACTTCCTCTGTTATACAAAATACCACATATTTACTATAAGTAAGTTTTTACTATTACCATAGCTAATTGTTGTCATAATTCCAATAGTTACTTGGAAAACATATGATTCACATTTGATTAGTTGAAAATATGGTATATTTTGTGGCGTCTGCTACAATAACCTAAACTCTTGATGAATGTACCTTTGCAAGCAACACATATTAAACTTATCAAGCCATGTTCTAAATCACCTGTCATCAATTATTTATTTTTCATTGGTTATTGTGATAAGTTGTTTAAAGTTGGGATGTTAAACATTGCATTGTTTCATGAGTGTATTATGCTTTTGATTTAATGGTTGTATGGTTCATTAAATAATAAGTCACATGAATATGTTTATGACTGAACTCATATCTTGTAGATTTCATTAAATTAACACAAGTGATGCATTGATGTTGGTGTGGAATCCCGAGCATAATTTGTTTCCTTAGTTTGTCTACATTGAATTCAATTAAAGTCAACTTAGTCCTTTCCCTTACCCTCCATACTTGCAATGATAGGGATTAGTTTGACCTTTAGGAAATCCCTCCTTAGGTTAGAGACCCTAGCCTAGAAGAAAGGTCACTGAGGTAACAATGGGTAGGTTGTTTGTTCCATTTCCCCAATATCCCCCTCATAGAGAGAGACTTTCCCTAGGTGTGAGTTTGGGAAACAACATTTTGGCGTCATTGCCAGGGATAGAGTCCATTTCCTAGGTATACAAATTTTGGATTCAAAAGAAATTTGATGAGAAAGATTCAAAGATTATTATTAAGTTTTCTCATATGTAAACTCCGTTGAAGGGAAGAATCCCATTCCCCTTGAATATTTTAAGGTTTGTTACTTGTAAGGTGAAGCAAGTAACATTTTCTTTTTTCTGAAGGATTAAGTAATGGAAACAATAGAACAATGGAATGATTGTCTTTTTTTTTTTTGTAAATAAAAAAGGTTTAATTCCTCAATGTAAGATCCTAAACTAAACTTCAAAGTTAAATAGTAAATTTTAATCTAAATTACTTTTCTTTTAAGAAAGAATCCTTATGAACAAGTTTATGTCGTAACATCTAATTTCCATTTCTGTTTTGCATTACAATAGATTTATATAATTTATTTATGTTTAAGTTCTAGCAATTAATCAGTTTAAACAACAAGTTCTAAAATTTTACAGTCCACAATAATCATAAATAATCATAAACAGACTACACAACATATTATACATTTTCCATACATAAATTCATATCATAACTTTCATCCTTAACAAAATAAATACTGGAAAAATACATGTGGAAGGAGAAGTATGTCCTTTTATTTCCTATTGTTGTAGACTGCTTGAAACTACCTGAAATATGAATCTTTTCCTCTCAGCCAACTAGGAACAAAGCCTCTCCATCTCCCTAGCTCCAAGAACCATTGCGGTTTCCTAGCCCTCCAAGCCCAAAATCTCCAGCAACCCCGGTGCCCACTGTGACATACCTTCAACAGGCTCCTCAACAAAACTACAACAAGCTCCTCCACAAAACATCCATCCGATATTCCTCCCAAACAGAGCATGTCCCTCTTCCCAAAATAATGTTTCCCCCCCTTGCCTTATCCTCCCTTCCCCTCATTCATCGCCTTCTTCCTCCATTTAATTTTCAACTACCCTCCCTCAATTATGTTTCAACCACATTATCCCCTTATCATTAATGGGTTGATCTTCCAATACAAAATACTAATTAATAATTTATTAAACTAGATTTTATTAAATAGATATTTAATCATTAAATTAATTAATTAGTTAATTAAACTAATTAATTAGTTAATTAAACCAATTCACATTCAACAAATATTTAACCAATACAATTAATTAATTAATTAATTAATTAATTAAAATAATATACATTAAACAATTATTTAAACCATGACAATTGATTAAATACTTAGGGTTGTTACACTCAAAAAATTGTCACGACCATACATATCCAAGACATGTCTGGAGGGTTGCCACATGTTCCGCTAGACAAGTGGAAACTGAAACAGATGGCACCCTTTTGTTCTATATGTATCATAAAAAAAGATAAAAAATACCCCACCTGTTCCACCAAATATTTGGAAAGCAGAACACGTGGTAGGGTGGCATGGTGACAAAACTGTTTGAACCTTCAACAAGAAATCTGAGCAGGGGTATTGAAAATTCATTGTTTTTTTTTCAAAAGAAGTGTAGAGAGTGAAATGATTAAACACCAAAAGATCTCATAAAACATGTGCTTCCCTGAGTGCCTCCTTAAGGAGTGAAGACGTATGGTTGCACGTAGGTAGAGCATCGTTGTTGATTTTGTGAGTTCGAGAGTGCTTAAAACAGAATGTTGAGCATGTTTCCAAGTAAATTCTATCTGTGTAGTTGTTCCATCATATCCCTTCGCATATAGAATATGATCTTCAGATGTTCTGTCACAAGGAGGCAATTAGAATGTGGTTCTCATACCAGAGCTGCGGAGGGTGGTGGAGGTTCTATTGGGAATTCGGCCAACTGACACTCTTCCTTAATTATAAAAGTATCCCCTTCCATGGCCCGAGATATAGCAGAGGTAGAGTGACTGGTGTTAGGAAGGTCTTCAGAGTTTGGGATTGTGTAGAGAAGGGAATCCGACTAAAACTTAATTGTCTCTTCTATAATTTCCTCCTCTACATAGGCCATTGGAGGTGAATTCCTCTCCCTTTCATATTAAATCAGTGAGTTCGAAGAATCTTGAGCAAACCTTTGTGTGTGACATTTTCGGGTTGCATATCTATACCAGGAAGGGTCCCTCTTGGGCTTACCACACTCCCATGGCATGGAAGTGAAGGAAAACTATACTGGATGCAGTTGGAGAAAGCATAGAACAAAGAAAATGATAGGAGAAAATCCCAAATGTGATAATTGGGTCGAGCGGGAGGAACCATAATCTACCCAAAGGAAATGGGGAGGCACCAAGGGAGATCATGTGACCTTTTACATGCCTCCCATACCCAACATCTTCCATCCACCATGGCGTACTGAGAGATCCATTAAACCTAAGTGAACGAACTATCCAACCTTCCTAGAAGCGAGTTGAATGTTGTCCTCCATTCGAGAAATAAAGACGGGACTAGAGACAAGATTATTTAATACCATGAGTTGCATGTTATTAATGTGGAACCCCATCCAGGGAACAATGGAATGATTTTCATGCTCCAGTCATTTGTTAAAATATTTATAGAGCTCCACTTGAAGGATACCATCCAGATTTTCTTAATCATATTGGCTTGTTTCATGGAATCATAAATAAACCTTTCCACACATTATCTCTTTTATCAATATTATGAATGAATCTCATATTGTCCACAAGGATGTCTCGATTCATACCTTTCTCTCCACTTTGGAGGATAAATAAATTGATTGGTTTTATGATGACCTTATAGGAACACTCACTTCATTGGCATATTTTCTAAGGAAAATTCTCAAGTATTGGGGTCCTAGTCTTAAATATCAAGAAAGGGATATGTTTATTGGATGTACTATGGCATCACTTGCAAAGGAACAATAGGTACTCATTTCACTTGTTATGGAATATCAAGTGTTTGGAAAACATGTTGAGGAAGAGTCACTTCATGAATATATTTACCTTATTGAAAACCACGTGGATGAAGAGGAAGGGAAACTACTCCATAAATCCATTCAAGGACACAAGTTGAAGGAAGTTGAAGATTATGTTAAGGGGTTTTTCTTTGATAATGATCAAATTCCTCCCCTCTCTATGATGAAAATGACCTGTGACTTATACATCTTCCCAAACATTGAGACATGTTGATGAATCCTTTGATAGTTTGGAAAGGGAGGATTTTGTAGAAGTATCCATAGAGAAAGAGAAACTTGGCAGGTTTATGAATTTGGATGAGAGTTTAGAGGATGAAAATTTCCAAAAAAATTCATTTCCTTATCGAGATGAAGTTGAGGACACAATGGATGATGCCCCTTTTCAAAATATGTATATTTAAGATCCACCATTTGATGATGTTGAAGGGGTAAGTGTTGAACAGGTAATGGTGGAATATCCCTCATTCCATGAATATGAGGATGCCCTGGGTGTTAAAATATTTCATGACTTGTTTTGCAATGGAATACATGATTGGGATGCAAGATATTTTGAATGAGATCGCATTTATGATACCGACTAAGAGAGTGAAATTGACATGGCTAATCTTGAATATTATGAAAATCCTCACTTAGGAAGTTTCTATGAAGAAGTTCGTGATTGAAACCTTGAAAACATTGAAGCTAAATGTCTATTACATGATTTACTTATCACTTTGGATTTCTTAGTAATCCAAGGGTACCCAAATGATTATCAAGATTTGAGGGATAAAATGCCAATATTTCATGGATCTATTGATTCATATACCTCACACATTTCATCCTTTAGTGATGTTATTTTGGAGCTCAACATTAATGATGAAGATGTTAAGATGAAGATTTTCTTATTGTCCTTGGATTTTCTTAAGGATGAGACCATGGATTGGTATCGAAAACTTAGTGAGGGAAAGATCTCGTCATTTATATATTTTTTCAAAATATTTCTTGAGTGTTGGTCTCCTATTGATGACAAGGTTGGATGTGATAATTTTTTTATATATGTTGAGTATCCCTCACCTTGTGTTCTTGAGAGATTTCCCTTGACCTTGCCTTTGACCTGTGAGTGTCTTCAGTCTTCATGGTTATCTCTACCTTGTTTCTCTAGCTTACCCTTGACCTATGAATGTACTAAACCTTATACTTGTTTCTCATAATCATCCTTGACCCAATAGTTTCCTCATCCTTCTTACCTTCCTTTGACCTATGATTGTTCTCCCTCCTTATCTTTTCCCAAGGGAGGCATGGAAAGTCATTCTTTCCTTTATCATTCCCAGTTGGAGTTTCTTTGTAAACCTCTCTTCATCAATGATTTGAAAATTGAAGTCAATGGATTGACCCACATATATGGTTAGATTAACCCCATTGACCTTTGGGTGGAAGAATTATGTCAAAGTGTGATTCAACTGTAGTATAGTTTGTGCCTTGTTCTTGAAAACTATGACCTTTCCTAGTTACCAAACTTGGGAGTGATTAAGATTCTACTTGAAACCCACCTAATGTTTGTCATGTCCCTATTTTGGATAATAATCAAACACAAGGGAATGTTTCGATCTATTGATGAGATCCTAAGATGGTTTCATTGGATTTTTTTATTTCACCTAGGAGTCGTTTCTCTTAGTTAGTTGTAGGGTAGGCATGAATAAGGTCTTTGAGAAGTAGTTAGAATGCATTTTTGAATTCCATGCATGTTTGTATTTTCATTTATGTGTTTACTTTCCTGTATTGCTTGATTTTCTTGATGCATCTACTTTTCCTTAGAATATTTTCTTTCATATGTTTCTCCTACTTTACTTTCACATCTCATTTACTTTGTGAAAGATTTTGATTTCTGCAAAGTAGTGTTTCTGTTACTAACAAGGGTGGTAGATTCTCCCTCTAATTTTATGTCATTTTATAGTTTCCATGATGCGCACGTCAAAGTTTTGCAAAGATTATGGATTTATCATACACTATTGCATAGAGTGCATGCCCCAACTAGGAGCTAAATGTCACCCCCTCTAGGGGTGAAACTTTTGGATACCATCGCGAGGGTATTGTGTTGCTTATTGCATGAGGTTTCATCCTCATATTCACCAGATCTAGATAGAATTCTTCATTGATCTCTATCAGATTCATGATTGTCCTAGATCAATTGTGGTGCAACTCACTTTTGTCCCCGTTCCCCAGATGACACATGGACTATGGTATGGTGTGGTATGGTTCTTGGCTACCTCATTTGATACTCCATGTATTTATTAATGCTTATTTGGACTTGATGATATAAAATTTTATCTTATCTTAAAGTAGTAAACACCTAACAATTGTCCTTTTAGCACTTCATAAAGCTATATGGTTTTATTGCTTGGCTGAAAGTACCTTGGGGAACATGCTTTATTTTATAAGTGTGTCATCTTTTGGTTAACCTGTATCAGTAGGTATCTATCCTAGATATAATTATCCACATTCTAATCATGATAATTGTAGATTTTATGAGATACCTACAAAGACAATCTAGCTAACAATGAAACATACAAAACTTGCAATGGTGGATGAAGAGACACAACAAAAAATGGAGAAAAGAATGAAACAATTTATATTATCTGAGTAAGAGGATGATACAATACAAGTGATATACTTTGTATGACACAAATAAATCTCCATATTATCCAAGATAATGTGCATTAGGAGTGTTCTAGAGAGATGTGACACACATTGGCAATCACTGAAGTCAACTCCCACCTAGTCCTAGTTAATTGGTCATGTGATCGTCAGTTAACTAGCCAACCTGTAGTGAAATGAGGAGGAGATCAATCACACATGTGGAATGTGCCCTATTGGTGATGATCCCAATGAAAGTGCACATTAATGGTGATTATCCAGAGGTTAGCATGCAACACTTGGTGATAAATCCTAGGTTGAGATGCAACACTTCACTCAACTAGTCTAATTGAACGGTAAATGAGAATTGATTGGAGAGTATGTGTCACCATTCTCTAGGGGAGAATATCCTCATTGAGGGGAGAATATCTCAAAATAAGGGAACCTCAACATATCCAAATAAAATTAGGAAAATAAGACAAAAGGAAAATCCTAGATGTGTGTAATATCTCCAACACCCCCCCTGAACACTACTAAGGAGTATACATAATGAATGAGTCCCAAAAAACAAAGGCCATGTTAGGTACCCATGAACAATGCAAATAATAAAAAATGAAATAATTTCAGGAAAGAGGGAAAGCCTCATGGGAACCCCCCCTTCAAAATACAATGTATCAAAAGAAGAGAAATACAGTTGTTATTTTGCTCAGTGCAAGTCTTGGTGAAGATGTCAGAAATTTTCTTAGTGGAAGGGTAGTACTGAAAATCAATGACCCTGTCATGAACCAACTCCCTAATAAAATGCATATGGATCTCGATATGTTTTGTCCACAATCTCTGTATTGGATCTTGAAAGAATTTGATTGTACTCTGGTTGTCACACTAGATCACAGTTGAATGGTGGAACTAAATTTGTATCTTGGTGAGGAAGTTTTATAGCCACAATGCCTAGATGGTGATGTTTATTTCTCCCCTGTACTTGGCCTCTGCTAAATATAGAGAAATAACTGATTTCTTTTTCCTTGACCAACAGATTGGGTCGTATCCCAAGCTCAACATGTACCTAGAGGTAGACTTGAGATCGATGTCATCACTAGACTAGTCAGAATCAGTGAAGCCTATGAGATCCAACTTGAAACCTACTGCATAGTGGTCCCATAACTGATGGTTCCTTAAACATATCCGAGGATGCATTTGGAAGCCTTCTAGTGTAACTCATGTGGCTTCTACATGTTCCTGGATACTACTCCTACTACATATGATTTGGTCGGGTCTGGGTGAGATACAAAAGACTCCCCACAAGTTTTCAATAGAAGTTGTTTTCCACCACTGGTGTTTCCCGACCATCCTTAAGTCTAACCCTAGATAAGAAGGATGTAGGTGCATACTTGCAGTTTGTTATGTGGAATATCTCCATGAGATCCCAAGCATACTTAGCCTGAGATATCTTGATTCCCTAAGCATCATGGATGATCTGAGGGCTAAGAAATAAATGGAGTGGAACCATGTCCATAATTGAAAACCTGTCATGAAAAATGCTCTTGAGCACAACAATGGTTGAAACTGATTTGTTGGTGATCAAGAGATCATCCACATATATTACTAGGATCATAAGTGAGTCAACAATCCTCAACATGTATACATTTGGATAATATTTTCCTCTGAATGTTGTTTTGGAGAGAAATTAGGAGTCCATATTTGTGTACCATGATCTAGGTGCCTTCTTCAGGCCATAGAGAGAATTTTTGAGTCGACACACTAAATATGAATTCTATATCAATCCAAGAAGATACTCCATACATATATCCTATGATATATACCCATGATGAAAATATTATTTCCATCCATATGATGTACTTTCCATCCCTTAGCTACTCCAGTGGAAAGGGCCAACCTGATAGAATCCAACTTTTCTACTGGAGAAAAAGTCTCATCATAGTCGATCCCATGGATCTTCTAAAATCCCTTAGAAACCAATCTTTCCTTATCTCTACTCACTTGTCTATTTGCTACATTTTTGGTCCTGTAGACCCATTTTCATCTAACAAGATTCTTGTCTGAAGGAAGCAGAACTAGATCCCAAGTCTAGTTCTCAAGGAGAGAGTTGTACTCCTCCTCCATGGCTACTTCCTAGAAGAGGTTCCCTACAGCCTCTTTGTAGGACTGCAGAGGTATGAATACTGAATCATATAACAATCCAAAGGCATTGTGGGTTCAGTGGATGTGAATACATGAGGAGGATTCTCAAACTGAGATCTGGTCCTTGGATTTTCTAGATCCCCAACAAGGTCTCATGCATCATAAAGTGTGGATTGTGCCCATTTGGGCATATTCTTTAGTTCCTCATCTGCGTGTATTGACTCTGCATCTGAATGCTCTGACTTTGCATCTAAATTCTCTAACTTTGCATCTGTATCCTATGAATCCTATGACTCTGTATCGAAACTCAAATATATGGTGTGATCCAAATGTGTGGACTCGTCATTCTCAACTCGTGGAAAAAAAATTCCTCTGTATGTGGCTCATGTGGAGCATGTGAGGGAATTTCCTCCAACTAGACATTGCGCTCAATGATGAGATGGTCTATAGAGGGATCAAGTAGTTTGTATCCATTCACACCATCGAGATAACCAACAACGATGCATGGATGGCTCTGTGGATCTAATGCTTTCCTCTTCTCAGAGGGAATGCAAGCCCATGCTCGTGATCCAAATATATGAAAGTGGGTGACTTCCAGTTTGTTGTCGCTCTAATCCTTGAAAGGAGTCATGTCCTTAACAAATATGTGAGGGGATATTTTTTGAATGTGAATGGCACAGTTAAGTGCCTCAACCCAAATCTTGGGAGGAAGTTCCTTTGCATGTAGCATGCAACTAGTCATCTCTTTGAGAGATCTGTTTTTTCGCTCAACAATCTCATTTTGTTGTGGATTATATGGTACTGTATGTATCCCAGCCTCAAGACAAATATTTTGAACATCTATGTTTACATACTCCACCCCATTATCTACATGGATGGCTTTAATCTTTCTCCCTGATTGAATCTCAACAATTTCTTTGAACTCTTTGAGATGCTCAAAGACCTCAAACTTCTACCTGAGAAAAAATACCCAAGTATAATGTGAGTAATAATCCAAAAATGTAAGCACGTACCTTGCCTTGCTTATGGATGGGTGTGGGAATGGAACCATGAGATCATTGTGAATCAGATCTGATGGAGAGGAGTCCTTTTGAGCATTCCCTTTCTCAAATTTCTCTTGAGGATTCTTTCCAAGGACACATCCTTCACAAACCCCTTCGAAAAAGTGGACATCAGGTAAGTTGGTGACCATCCCCTTCTTGCTAAGTTGATGCATGTACTTGAAGTTCAGGTGACCAAACCTCTCATGCCATAATCTACTACTTTCATCAACATGCATAAGTAGTACAAAGGAATCAAGTTCAATAAACTTAGTAAAAGTATATAAC
>CBVK0100154193.1:0-29153 GCA_900067695.1 Picea abies
TTCATAATGTTATTTACATTCATCGACCTTCTTCATAAGGTCCATTCACATCATACATTCACATTTTCATCATGCTTTAGCATGGTAATTCCTATATTAGGATTAATTACAAATTTGGAGGAAACAGGGTGTTACATTTGTCCATAGGGTGGGGTCGATGGGGGTTATCCTCCATTTGGGGGTTGTGTGCCAATTGGGGGTTGTGTTCCAATTGGGATTTGTGTTCCAATTGGGATTTTTCCTATAAGGGGGGATTGAGTTGGGCCTCCTTGGTGAAATTTTCCACCAACAAGAATCTGGTAATTCAGTGTGAACAACAGAATGGTGCCACTAGGATTAGTGTCACTAATAGAGGATGGAAAATGTCCTCTGAAATGTGGCGGAGGAAGTGTCAGAATGAAACTGGGAGGAGAGTGCCCAGAAAGAGTGGGACCACCACGTGTTCCAGATGTGGTTTGCATAGGAATGGAAATAGAGACATTCAACGCACGGTATCTGGGTGGAAGTGTCAGGGTGATTCTGGGTGAAAGCGGTGTGCCAATAGGGTCTTGGCTAGCCATGGTAATCTCAGTGTGAAGATTCATAAAATCTGTGTAATGGACCATTTGTAAAGGGAGATTCAAGATGTGGTCAGATTGTGGAGCTTCTGTACCAAGAAAATAATAAGCAGTAGTAAAAGGTACTACATCTGGATCAGATGTTTTGGATAGCATAGGTGATATGGTGATATCAACGCCTGCTCCTGTGCCAAAGAGATCCCGTCTAAAAATGCCAATAGCCCAAAAAGGATCTTGACCCTTAGGTCCTAGAAGAGGTCTAGTTGGTGATATAGAAGACAAAACAACCAAGTCTTCGGAAGAATTTACTCGCATAATACGTCTCTCGGAGTTGGGGTGAAGTTGAAAGTTCCCTCGAGAATCAAAAATTCATAATCGTTCTAAAGAGTCAGTTCTTTCCACTTGTGGAGTGGTGACATCTTGGACTTCACTTTGTTGAGGAGAGCCCTCCGGCGAGTTGGTAGGAAAGGGTTGAGAACCTTCCAGATTTTCTGGGGGTAAGCCCTCCATTCTATGTGAATGACATGGAGGGTCAATTTTGAACGAATTAAAAAACTAACGAAGAAAATTCTATGGTCAACTTGGGTGAACAAACATCATGCGCTAGTAAAACAAATCTAGGGAACAAAACCAAGCAATCAAAACCTTCTAATTCTGAAGTCACTAGTTTGTGATGAAATTTAACATCGCAACGACAAGACAAGAAGGGGCTGGGCTAGGGTGGAAAAGTTACGTTGATGACCTACTTAACGGACTTACACCCTGGTGCAATATCCTACACATAATCGTGAGTATACCCTCCAAGGAGCACGAGTGAGTTTGCCAACGTCGATTCCAGGTACCGTGAAGACTTTCCCCTTCATAGTCACTTTGTGTAAGACCCTAAGAAGATAGGCCACTAAGGTTACCACCAACAACAATAAATCCTGGGGGGACAGTCGACAGCCTAATCTACGCACAAGGGCATGGTATCTAGCCCGAAATCATCTTGAGAGGCTTCCACTCATCATTGTGGGTATACCTCCAAGTGACCCCCGTAATATGTGCAATCTCTACACCTATATTAACAAAGCAAGGTGATTAACTTTGTCAATATCAATGCGACCTCGGGTTTGAACCTTGTGTGAGAAGAGCTTCCTAGGACAAAATGTTGCAAATGGAATTTGACACTCCTTACCACAAGATGATATTGTGTGGTTTGTGCTTTGGAGAGTGTATCTCTCTGCCTATTCCAAAGCTCTAGCCTAGCTAATGTTGGTGTAATAGAGTCCTAGAAAAGAGTTACTAGTTAAATTTTTAAAAATTGCACAATATTATTAAAGGCTGTTGTTACTCAAAGGAGATGGAAATGAAATCGATATTATGTTAGACTCTGACCCAACAATGCATAGATAGGAATGAAAGATATCAATTCTCATTTGATGAATCCTTTTTACAAGAGGGAAAGATAATTTTTCTGGAACAATCTTGAACTATGATATACAATCTTATTTGAAATGCAATATCAACAAATCACGAACAATGCCAATTCTCTATTTGTTCTATTTCCACAATTGATTTCCAATATTTTCAAAATAAAAATTGCTTTTAAAAAGAAAAATGTTTTTTACTTTTTAAAAAGAACCACACAACGGTGGTGGAACTAAAGAAAACCAATAACTAATAAAAAGAAATATACTAAAAACCCAAAACAATCTTTCAATGAAGACAAAAATGACAAGAAGACAAGGTTAGTCTTTTCAAATTCACGAGGGCAACAATCTTGCACGCAATGGGAAATTGAGAAAGACAATTAATCCCAACTTTTAAATCGATCACCGGCTCTCAACCAAACAAGCACTTAGATTCCAAGATCAGAGATTATATCATTGCTAAGTAAAGGTTAAGAGATGACAGTTGAGAAAAAAAGGACAAGAAGAGTCTTTGATTTCCGAAGACTGATTGTTCACAAAATCTAATGTCAAGAAACAATCAATTAGTGGCCCAAGAAGTTCTTTCTAGACACACATACAAATCTAGGTATCTGAGCATACAAAAACCTTAATCCCAAAATTTTGCAAAATGGGTTCATAGGCAAGCAATGGTGTACAGTGTGAGAATGGAGCATTCTCGTAGGCTAACCAAAAGAAGAGTGCAAGAGTTTCACACTGGACTGCACAGTAGGGTGCGAAATCTAGTATTTCTCGTAGACAACAGAAGGGTTCAATGCGAGAAGGCCTGAAACTAGGCAAAATTTGGAAAAAAGACAAAAACATTTAAGGGACTTTTGGACCCAGAGAGTCTGTCATGGTCTCCTAAAGACTCAAAGATTGATAGAAATGAAAAAAGGTAAGGCAAGAGAAAATGGCCAAGGAAAAACACCAAAAACCACTAAAAAATGGGTTACATCCCCAACGGAGTTGCCAATTTTGTTATCGGACTAATCGGTAGGTGCGGACACTAATAAATATCCCTAGATCCACCTGGATCTAGAACAAAATAGGACAGGACAAGACTCTTTCCCTAAGTTGTATTCATTGAATCTGCTAATAGGAAGGAATAAATAACATACCTTTATATTGCTTCCTTAGGTCTCTATTGATCTCGCTTCGCTCCGGTGCTCTCGTGAGGGCAAGTCCAAGACAACACAAACTAACCAAAGTGAAGATAGAAAAATATATTCAATGTCAACTTATGCATATAATCAAGAAATTACACAATAAAGTAAGAGCAAATTTATGGGAAAGGGACATGTCGTTGTATCATATTCATTGAAAGTAGAAAATACAACCTGATCGCCTTGATGTCGCAAGCTTCCTTTCAGTGACTCTTGGTTCCAACACACACACTTGCTCTTGAACTTGCATGAAGAATATCCAATTCCACTTGATAGACTAAATAGAGCCTTCAAGCTTCTGTCAAAGCAGGGTTCTTCACACAATACTTTCACCAATTCTTCATTCAATCTTGCTTAACCATTTCCATGATAAACCCTTTCAATATATAGGAGAAGGAGAGATGGTTACATGGATGAGGATGATCCCATCAAATCTGAGAAGTCAGTAAAATGACAACCATATGAATGCCAACTTATTTTCTATAAGATTATCTTCTAGAACCCTCGAGACCCCTTCTCTTTTCCAAGATTAAAAATAGGTTTGCACCTTGAGTATGGAGAAAAATGTGAGAAGTTCGCACCCTAAATGAAGGTGGCCTACAAGAATGAGAGATTCTCGCACCCTAGGCCATATGCAGCCTATGAACTCACTTTGAAAATATGTTTTTGGAAGGAGACAAGATCCACTTTTCTCAGGCAAAAATTCCTTGTTGGGAGCGTGAATACACCATTGTTAATACATCACCGAGATGACCAAAATCATGTGTAATAGAATGCCCCCCAAAGTATGAGGCCAGAATCAGTGACAGCTGAAATACTTTGTACATTGCGCATGTGTGTCGGAACCTAGGAGTACACCTAATCGGAAACATGCAAACAACCAAGCATCCGCATAATATAATACCAGTTCTGAGGTAGGCATTCCCATACTCAGATCACAGATAGACAACATCATGAACATAGGTCATGGCCACCAATCATACACCGTGGATCCATGCCGTCAAAATATCGCATAGCCACCAGAAATACATTATGGATCTATACAAGAAGATTCAAATCAAGATGACATAGTCGTGCGACATACAAAGTGGATCTATGTGTCAGCGAATTTTACATATTCCATCTCAGCCTGGATCAAAGAGATGAGACCTAGGGTCTTCAATTCCGTCACCTAAAAGCACAAACCTAACCATGTGATTACATGTGTTGGAGTCGAACATGGTAGAAACCACTTGATTACCGGTCAATGATTATACCGTTAACAAGTGCGAGGGAAATCACCATTAATGTCAATGACTCCCAAGGTAAACTAGTACAATCCACCGAATGTGAATAAATGAGTTGAGGTCGAACATTCGAAGGAATCTCCCGATCATGGGTCAATGATGAAAACCCATTGTTGAAAGCGAGGAAACCTGCCATTGAGGCATGCAAGTTCCAAGGTACCAAATAATTTCTAATTCTTGTTTCCGGATAATGAGCTAGAGTCGACAGAACAAAACTCGTCACAGGAGGGCCTTGATGTATCCCCCATCAATGATGTGAAATGAGTAACAAATTTTGAAGGTGAAACAGAGTATGATGTAGGTTGAACTGGACATAGGGAAGGCCAAAACAAAGAGAATGGAAACTTGCAGATGGCCAACTCAATAGAGGTTTCAGATGAACTTCTCTTTAACATATAAACGACATGACCAATGATTTGGAAGCACTGACTCAGAGACGACTCAGGATATGACCTTGTAGCAAGTTGAATAAGAGACAAATGGATTTCTCAAACTGGCTTCAGATAATGAATAGGGGTGTCATGTTCAAGAGTGACACTTACTGCCAATAATATGAATACGAAAACACATCACTTTCCCAAATTTTCCCCCACTATTTCTGGCGAGTACCTCTTTAGTTTTACGCAATCTTGAGGAGGATAACATATGCTTGTTGATGTAATCTCATCCTTCGAACGAGTCCCTCAGTGTATGTTTAACGAACCCTGGGAAGGAGTGGTTCGGTCCCATTACGGGTCTTTCGATGTTTGTTTAATGAGTCTAAAGATAGAAAACTTGAAGATTTTTCATGATTATAAAGTCTGGAAAAACACTTAAAAGAGAACTCTCTCACTTCCTTTTTCGTAAAATAGTTCGACAGGACCAAAAAAGTGATAAACTATCGCCCATCGAACGTTTTGTTAAGATACTTTTACGAGCGTTAACAGAACAAGGTCGCTCGACAATCTTTTCGGTTTTATGGAGCGTGAAAAGAGCTTAAAGGATATTCCTTTGGGTTCGTCGTTTTCATGTTACCATGATGAGTACAAAAAGACGGGAAAAATATACTTGGTTGCATTTTCATGTATTTTCGAGCACGAGAATGAATGAAGACTGAGCTCGAAATTTTTCTAAAAACTCTAAAAAGCAGTCATACATGCGACGAAAAAAGAAAAAACATCTGTACTCTTTCGTGTGGACTTCAAAGTCGTTATATTTGCAAAAAGTCACACTCATAGGGCTATTAGGCATTAGGTTTGATGGATAAAATAATATAAAAATCAACAAAAAATGGTTAAAAGTAAATATAAGTGGGTAAAAGGGTTTTTACCATATTCATTTGTGATTTTGCTAAGAATTTGCCCAAAACACCCCTTTTTACCTCAAATTTCATCACTCGATTGAAGGAAGCACATGCAACCATTTGGCGAACCGTCTCCGTCAGCGAGGTAGGCTCTTGATCCCTTATCTTTTACATGGTTTATTTTTCATTTTCATTGGCAATTTTCAAGTTTTTGAGTTGATTTAGGGCCAAAGCTTGCGCTCAGGCGTTCTCGCAGGCTATCCATACGGGACCTGTGAGAATGCATGATTCTTGCAGGTGGCCCCAAAGGCACCTGCGAGAATATCACATTGTGCTAAAGGGGCACCTATGAGAACCGCAAAATGAAATTTTGAAATGATATTTGCTCAATGAAAAATATTGCAAGGTTTGAAATGAGTGGCTCACTCTCTTCTTATGGTTCTTGTGTAGTCATTTGACCGTAACGATGGTTCTGGAGTGGCGTGAAAGAGAGCATGAGGAAGATGATACTATTTCTAGGAATGAACCGAGTACCGTTGCCTCTCTCCGAGACTGTGAGCTTCTAAAATTCTTCCGGATCCCGAGCATGAGAGCCCAAGTCAGGTTGTTGGAGTACTTGGTTCATATGTGAGACGTGGATCAGCAGTGGTTTCACATGGGAGTCCACACCTTGACCCTAGATATCGAGGATATCTACTTTCTGATAGGGTTATCATGGCATGGGTACCATGCTAGCTTGACCGATAACCAAGGTGGTGGACTCCCTATGAGTGAGTATTGTCGCCAGTACTGTGTTCCATAGGCAGAGAGAAGCAAAGGCAAGGTGGCTATCTAGGGCGTCCAGGATTTGATCCTGCGAACCATCTTGTTCACCATAGCATGCATGGCTAGGAGCACAGCTCCACACATGGCTCTCCAGAGCTACTTCCAGTACGCCATCGAGTGTACAGAGCTATGATTCTTCAACTGCGCGAACACAGTTCTTCGCAATATGAAGAGGCAGTTGAAAAAATGCAGGAGAGGTAACCTTAAGCAATTCAGGTTTGGATCACTTTTGGTGTCCTTCTTTCTTGAGAGGGTCCCCTTGCTGAGATTACAATTTGAGTGGGTTTTACCAGCCCCATAGGATCCGAGGATGTTGAGGTGGTGCAACCTCATGGCCCGACATGTAGCTGGGCCTATCATCAAATACAATGATTTATTCTTTGACTAGTTGTGGCCATAGATGTTGATGGTTGATGATTATGCCTACGTCGAGTTGGACTTCTGAGAGGACCTGGATTTATCCCTACCCGAGGATGCTCAGTGGGGTGACCTAGGTAAGAAGTACACATTTTTTTCTTCTAAATATTTTTGTATTTTTTATCATATAAAATGTTTTTTATGTCTGTCTAAGGACTAATCAAAAAATATCTTTTCGATGGCACAAACATGGGGCCATATCGACCACCAAGGAATTCTCCTATTCAGTGGCAAGGAGAGGCGGCTCCAGTAGCATGAGGGGATCCCGAAGACTATGAAGTAGTGTAGCAAAACTTGGAGGGGTTGATTGCTGACATTCCAGATATGACTATCGAGGAGGTCCCTCAGCATTATCAGCACCACACTGTGGGTGTTTCATAGTCTATTGGTCGACTGCTTCATAGGGTGGCCCGAGAAGTCATGTGTTATCTCAAGCGTCATTCATGACGCTACTTTGTAGAAGCTATGAGCTTCAGGTTTTGAAATTTTGGTCCTTGGACAGAAACTTTTTGTAAAAAAACTTTTAATCGTTATATACATATATACGGCTTCTACCGGCTTATCTCGTGTTGTATGATGCATGTGGTGTGATTGGTTTATAAATGGCCCAAATGTATGTTTAATACATAGTTAGCTAATGCATCAGTTAATGTATTTAGACATCTAGGAATATGTTGATACTCAATATAATCAAAATAACGTTCCAAGAGGCGAATTCGTAAATATACCTGTAATAATAGAATAGCATAGACATTACTTAACTGTAGTACTACTAGCTGTGAATCGAGTCATACAACCAAGTGATGGATACCAAACGAGATAGCATCAATCAACAATTCGATAACAGCGCTATACTCTACAATATTGTTGGTCACGTGGCTAAGACACACACGTCGTAGAGTGATAAGTTCATTTGTAGGGGCGTAAATTGCCCAAGCAGCAGAAGCAAGGTTTTGAGTACTACGGCTAGCGCCATTAGCGAAGCCAATGTGGGGTAGCGAAGACTCCGACATCTGAAAAACAAACACAACGTAACATAAGGGGAGAGACCAGATAACGAAAAAACATACTACAGTAACACATAAGAAGTATGATACAATAAAATACAAGTACTCATGCATGGGTGATCTTAGGCATAGTACTTCTTTAAGTACAACCCATTTCTGGGTTCACTCAAAGGGATACCATCATAATCTACTAACTTGTAAGATCCTTTCTCCAAAATTCATTTAACGATATAAGGACCTCGCCACATAGCTTCAAATTTTCCAGCCCCTAGCACGTACCGATCTTGTTTGTAAAGGAGAACCAAATCACCTTCAGAGAAAATGTGAGGTTTGACATCTTTATCATATTGGGATTTGACGCGTTTCTTCTGGGTTTCTAGGACTAGGGCAGCGGTGCGACAAGTTTCGTCTAATTGCATGAGATACAACAGATGTTCTTCCTCGGCATAAGTGTTTGGGAAGAGTTCGACGGCTAGTTTCAAGGAGGGTATCTCACATTCAATCAGGAAGATCGCTTCAAGACCATAGACTAAATGGAATGGTGTAAACCCGATAGCAGACTTAACGGATGTCCGGTAAGCCCACAATGTTGAAAACAACATTGTGTGCCAATTTGTTTTGTGAATCCCTATCATTCATTGAAGCATGGTAATGAGGACTTTGTTAATTGCTTCGACTTGGCCGTTGGCTTGTGGGTAATAGGGTGTTAAGTTTTCGTGGCGAAGACCCAACTTTTCAGTGAGTTCGGACATCATGAAGTTTCTAAAGTGATTACCATGATTAGTGGAGATAGCCTGAGGAACACCAAAACGAGCTATGATGTGATTGAAAATGAATAATGATGTGGTCTTTCTAGTATTGTCAAATATTGGCATCACCTTGGCCCATTTCATAAAATAATCTACGGCTACAATAATGTATCCATCCCCCCCCAACCGGGTGGGGGTGACATGTCATGAAATCGATACCCCATTTCACAAAGGGACCGATGGAGACCATAGGATGAAGAGGAGCAGGATGTGACCGTATTTTATGGTTATAGGTCTGGCAAGCGTGGCATTTTTGGATGGCAACTATGAAATCATTAAATAAAGAAGGCCAAAAATACCCTACTCGTAAGATCTTTTGGGAAGTAACATACCCAGACATATGACCACCACAGGCTCCAGAATGGAAGTCATTTAAGGCTTTCTTAGCTTCGTCAAACATGAGGTAGCATCGAAAAACTGAGTCAATCCCATGATGATAAAGAGTATCACCGAGGATAATATACTGACAGGCTTGGTAGTGTATTCAACGTTAGTCAGTACTGGACAAATTGGGCCAGAAAGCTGGGTTTGGAGATATATGATGATATCTCTGTACCAAAGATCATCGGAACTAATTAGGAAAATGGATTCATCGACTGCTACATTTTCCATTTCAGAGTAGGGAAAGTTGCATATCAACTCGGCAAAAACTAAGGATTTCTTGGACTTAGCGCATTTGAATTCTAAGTCAAATTCCTATAGTATCATGATCCACTTGGAGTATTTTCCCCCTAGCAGTTGACGGGTGAGAATGTGTTGCAATTAAAAATTACCTTAGTCTTGCGAGAGAGGATATAGTTTCGGAAACGTTGGACTACTTCGACAGCTGCCAAGGCCAGTTTTTCAACATGTAAATACTTGGTTTCGGTAGGCATTATACTTCGAAACAAGTAATAGCGATGGTGTAATCTGAGGCTGCGAGGTAGAGGAAATAATTGCGACCGTAATCAGGGGGGGAAGAGAAGTGGAGCACGTGTCAGGGACAATTTCAGAGCTTAGAAAAATTTATTTGCGATGGTATCCCATACGAACTCAGACCCCTTTTTGAGTAGTCACGTAAATCCAAGAGTTATCTCGGCATAGTTCGGGATGAAACGACGAAGAAAGTTTGCTTTCCCTTGCAAACTATGTAACTGGCAGAGTGAAGGAGAAGGGAGATTGAGAATCACCTCGATCTTTAAAGGATCTACCTTGATCCCTTGACATGAAACAATAAATCCTAGAAGTCGGTCGGATTCAACGCAGAAAACGCATTTGTGAGGATTCAAGCATATATGGTAAAATTGACATTGGAGGAAAATGGCTCGGAGGTGTATTGGATGATCAATACGGTGCATGGAATAAGTGGGTAAGTCATCGAGATATGGCTGCATGATGTGCTTGATATCATGGAAGGTATAAGACAATGCACTAAAAAGTTGCGCCAACGTTCTTTAGACCGAAAGGAAGTTTCCAATAAGAGAAAGTGCCCCAATGACAAATAAAAGTGGTTTTGTGTTGGTCCTTGGGAACAATATTGATTTGATTATATCCGAAGAAACCATCCATCAGAGAGAAGATTTTGCTTCTGGTGCAATCATCGATAATCTGGTCGACAAAGGGGGTCGAAAAGTTGTCTTTAGGACATGATTTGTTAATATCCCTACAATCAATGCACACGCGGATTGTGCCTTGTTTCTTGTCGATCGAAACAAGATTGGAAACCCAGTCATTGAGAGCCACTAGGTAAATAAATCTGGCTTTGACAAGTTTCTCGACTTCAAGCTTGATAGTGGCCACTTTACATGGGTGAACTAGACGAAGGCGTTGTCGGACGGGTTTAGCGTCTGGGTATGTATTAATCTCATGTATCACAATGTCGAGGTCAATACCTAGCATTTCTTCATAGCTCTAGGCGAAGACGTCACGAAATTATTTGAAAAGTGACTTGTAGGTGGCAATTTCGTCAAGGGAACACGAAGCTCCAATATGCACATTTTCGACAATTCCAGGTTTTATGGATATGTCAAAGGGAATGGTGGGTGATATATTTCTTAAGTTTCGTTCAGAAAACACATCGTGTGTGGACTCAAGAATGGTGGAAATGATGACAATGGTCGATGAGGTCGATATCCGTTGGTAGCTCTCGATGGTGTGTTGTTCCAGGAAGAGGATAGAATGATGATGTCTATCATACCAGGGGGTGTCTTCCATAACAGACATAATCATCTCATCCATGGGAAAAATTACGCGGAAAGGATCTGGAGATAAATCACCAAGAGAGGGGGTAGAAGGGGTTGTCGATTGAATGGCCTGATAGGCGAACTCAACCGAACTCAAAGGCATTTCATTGTCGTAACGAAAATGATAGTCAGGGTTGGGTACCATTCATGGGTCGTGAGACGCAGGGGTTTCATGAATAGAGGTGGAGATCATGTTGATTGAAGCGATAGACGGATGTGGAACATTGGGTGGTGGGATGGGGAAGTTACCCATTAACGAGGATTATTTGAGAAGACCCACACCTATGTTCTCGTATCCGGGGGGGTTTGGCAATAAATGATACGTTGCTAGTGCATGTATCCGAGTTAAAGAAGGAGAATTGGTCGACGATAATTACCTTTCCTTGATGTGGGAAACGTACAACACGAAAAAGAGTCGACACAACTGCGCGCATGGAATCAATCCAGCTACGACCAATAAGGAGGTTGTAATCGAGAGGAGCATCGAAAACTTCCACTTCAACTTGGACCGTTTTTCCTTCTAACATGATCGACAACGAAGGGAGGACACTGTAAGGCTTAAAACCGAAGCCATTAAAGGCTTTGACAGTGTTATGGGATTCAGTCAAGGAAGGAGAGCCAATGGATTTCTAGCAGGTAATAGACATGACACACGTCGAGGCACCCTCATCGATAACAGTTCTACAAATGTTTTTGTTGGAGACAATCACTTCTATTTGGAATGCGAGTTGAGGGGGTAACCTTGGAAAGTGATCTTCCAAGTCAAAAATTATTAAATTTGTATCCGTAGGGTCGATTCCACCGATAGATTTCAACAGTGCCTTTTTTTGTATGGGATAACTTTGAAGGACTTCGAGGGCTAACATTGCAGATGGTGCTTGGGCCAGATCTTCAACAATGCTATAGTTATGGGCAGCACGGGCATGAGGATTGAAATCTGATTTCCAAACGACACCCTTTGGAGGAGGGAGAAGGACTGTGTCGAGGCTTGGTTGTTCGAGATGAAGAGGACCATTGGTAGGTGGAGTCGTGGGAGATGGTTGGACCAATGAAAGAGGTATGACATCAACCTTCTCTTTAGAGGAAGAATAATCTTTGGCTCGAGTGGTGAGTGTGATGTCACTTTTCTTTGAATCACCTGTACACATTAAGACATAGGATGTAGTGGAGGGGGATGGTTGGTCATGAATGAACAATTGGGCCTGTTGTTGAGAAGGGAAGGGTTGTGACAATATGGCTGGAGTGGGCGGTTTTGTGGTCCCTTGAAGGAACTTAGTAACCTCAGCTCATCGTGTACAATCCTTCGTGTAGTGATCATCACCATAGATAAGACAAGGGTATCAGGTTTTGCGCTTATCCCTATCGTTAACAGGTGGTGTTTTGGTTCTCTCTTCTTGCGAAGTATTTTTGTCCTCCTTATTCTTACCCTTTCCCTTTCTAGATTTTTTTTTACTGGTGGGGGTAAATTGGACAATGTTTACCTCAGAAGTCTTGCCGGTGGGAGGGGTAGGAGACGAAGCATTTTGAACATTAGAAGAAATGGGTTTGGGGTTGTTGCTATAGGTGGAATGTGGTTGGGCATGGAAAGTGCCAATCACACTGTCGGTTGCATGAGAAGTAGCAGGAGTAGTTGAAGTAGTGGAAGTAGAAGGATGAGGTGCATCAGGGAGTAAGTCGTAAATAGTATCTGTTTGTGAGTAAACGAGGTCAAGGTATTGATCACGACTAATGGCATGTTCTTCCATAACAACTCCACCCATGGCGATGTCACAACCGATGTCGTTCACAAATGATTTCGTGAACCACTCTACCAGAAACTGATCGGGAAGTTTGAGTTTGATGAGACGTCGTCGACGTCGCCATTCATGAATGTGATCGGAGATGTGAGTGGCTTTGGTTTGTTTGAAAGAACTCAAAATATTGGTCCCTGTCTCATAGCAGATTAGTAACTGGTAGTGGGTGAGGAAAGACATAGCGAGGGTGTTGAAGTTGGCTAAGAAACCTTGTGGTAACTCTATGTACCACTTTGTGGCAGAACCTGTGAGAGTTCATTGAAAAAAGCGTAAACGAATAGAGTCATCCATCAAAGAATTGGATGAGCACCAAAGGTGAAAAGTCATGACGTAATTGTTCAGGTCCTCTCCCGCTTTGCCATCGAATTTAGGGATGTTAGATGGTAGATTGGTTGGTATGGCAGGCCATTGGGGAGAGTGACGGATCAGATCATTTAAAATCCTTGACAGATCCAGGTGGTCCAAGGTGGCTAATAAAGGTAACTGTCTATTCACATGCGGGTGTTGGTGGCTTTGGGGAGGGAGTCGCATTGGCAGACCAGTGGGACCATAAGAAGTTTTCATATAATGTGAAGATCCAGGCAGATTTGGTGGTTGTTGAGGAGGCAAGTAAGTCCTGGGATTTTACCCTTGAATGGGGGCGTAGGGTTGAGCGTTCGAGCCCTAAATAGGATTAGCACTCCTAGATATGGTTGGCCTATACCCGGAGGTATAACGGATGTAGTTGGAGGCTATTGCCCCCCAGTCGATTGAGGATTATGTTGTATCAGATGATTCCAATACTGGGCCAAGGATGGAGGTATGTTTTGTCCATAGGGCGGGGTCAGTGGGGGTTGTCCTCCAATTGGGGGTTGTGTGCCAATTGGGATTTGTGTTCCAATTGGTATTTTCCCTACAAGGGGGGGTTGAGTTGGGCCTCCTTGGTGAAATTGTCCACCAATAGGAATCTGGTAATTCGGTGTGAACAATGGAATGGTGCCACTAGGATCAATGTCGCAGATAGAGGATGGAAAAGGTCCTCTGAAAGGGGGCGGAGGAAGTTTCAGAATGAAACCGGGAGGAGAGTGACCAGAAAAAGTGGGACCACTAGGAGTTCTGGATGTGGTTTGCATAGGAACGGGAATAGAGGCATTAAACGCAGGGTATCCGGGTGGAAGTGTCGGGGTGATTCTAGGCGAAAGCGGTGTGCCAATAGGGTCTTGGTTAGCCGTGGTAATCCCGGTGTGAAGATTCGTAGAATCTGTGTAATGGACCATTTGTAAAGGGAGAGTCAAGATGTGGTCAACTTGTGGAGCTTCTATACCAGGAAAATAATAAGCAGTAGTAAAAGGTAGTGTGTCTGGATCAAATGCTTCGGGTAGCGTAGGTGAGATGGTGATATCAACGCCTGCTTCTGAGCCAAAGAGATCTCGTCTAAAAACACCAGTATCCCAAAAAGGATATTGAACCTCAGGTCCTGGAAAAGGTCTAGACGGTGATCCAAAAGACAAAACAACCAAGTCTCTAGAAGAATTTACTTGCATAATATGTCTCTCAGAGTCGGGGTGAAGTCGAAGTTCCTCTCGAGAATTGAAAATTCGGTATCATTCTAGAGATTCAATTCTTTCCACTTGTGAAGTGGTGACATCTTGGACTTCACTCTATTGAGGAGAGCCCTCCGGTGAGTTGGTAGGAAAGGGTTGAGAACCTTCCAGATTTTCTGGGGGTAAGCCATGCATTCTATGTGAACGACGTGGAGGGTCAATTTTGAACGAATTAAAAAACTGACGAAGAAAATTCTATGGTCAACTTGGATGAACAAACAATATGCGCTAGTAAAACGAATATAGGGAACAAAACCAAGTAATCAAAACCTTCTAATTCTGAAGTCACTAGTTGGTGATGAAATCCAATGTCGCAACGACGAGACAAGAAAGGGCTTGGCTAGGGTGGAAAAGTTATGTTGATGACCTACTTAACAGACTTACACCCTGGTGCAAGCTCCCACACATAATCATGGGTATACCCTCCAAGGAGCCCGAGTGAGTTTGGCCAACGTCTATTCTAGGTACCGTGAAGACTTGCCCCTTCACAGTCACCTTGTGTAAGACCTTAAGAAGATAGGCCACTAAGGTTACCACCAACAACAATAAATCCCGGGGGAACATTGGACAGTCTGATCTACACGCAAGGGCAGGGTATCTAGCCCGAAATCAGCTTGAGAGGCTTCCACTCATCATTGTGGGTATACCTCCAAGTGACACCCATAATACGTGCAATCTCTACATCGATATTAACAAAGCAGGGTGAGTAACTCTAACAATATCAATGCAAACTCGGGTTTGACCCTTGTGTGAGAAGGGCTTCCCAGGACAAAATGTTGCAAATGGAATTTGACACTCATTACCACAAGATGATATTGTGTGTTTTGTGTTTTGTAGAGTGTATCTCTCTACCTATTCCAAAGCTCTAGCCTAACTAATGTTGGTGTAATGGAATCCTAGAAAAGAGTTACTAGTTAAATTTGTAAAAATTGCGCATTATTATTAAAGGATGTTGTTACTCAAAGGAGACGGAAATAAAACCGATGTTGTATAAGACTCTGACCCAACAATGCATAGATAGGAATGAAAGATATCAATTCTCGTTCGATGAATCCTATTTACAAAAGGGAAAGAGAATTTTTCTGGAACAATCTTGAACTACGATATACAATCTTCTTTGAAATGCAATATCAACAAATCACGAACAATGCCAACTCTCTATTTGTTCTATTTCCACAATTGATTTCCAATATTTTCAAAATAAAAATTACTTTTAAAAAGAAAAATGTTTTTTACTTTTTAAAAAGAACCACACAATGGTTGTGGAACTAAGGAAAACCAATAACTAATGAAAAGAAATATACTAAAAACCCAAACCAATCTTTCAATGAAGACAAAAATGACAAGAAGACAAGGCTAGTCTTTTCAAATGCATGAGGGTAACAATCTTCCAAGAAATGGGCAATTGAGAAAGACAATTAATCTCAACTTTTAAACCGATCATCGGCTCCCAACCAAACAAGCACTTAGATTCCAGGATCAAAGATTATATCCTTGCTAAGTAAAGGTCAAGAGATGACAGTTGAGAAAAAAAAGGACAAGAAGAGTCTTTGATTTTTGAAGATTGATCGTTCACAAAATTTGAAGTCAAGAAACAATCAATCAGTGGCCCGAGAATTTCTCTTCAGACACATACAAATCTAGGTATCTGAGCATACAAAAACCTTAATCCCAAAATTTTGCAAAATGGGTTCGCAGGCAAGCAATGGTGTACAGTGCGAGAATGGAGCATTCTCGCATGCTAACCACAAGTAGAGTGTGAGAGGTTCGCACTGGACTGCACAGTAGGGTGTGAACTCCAGTAGTTCTCGTAGACAACAAAAGGGTTTAGTGTGAGAAGGCCTAAAACTAGGCAAAATTTGGAAAAAAGACAAAAATTTTGAAGGGACTTCTGGACCCAAAGAGTCTTTCAAGGTCTCCTGAAGACTCGAAGATTGATAGAAATGAAAAAAGGTAAGGCAAGAGCAAATGGCCAAGGAAAAACACCAAAAACCACTAAAAAATGGGTTGTAGCCCTCGTGGAGTCGCCAATTTTGTTATCGGACTAATTGTTAGGTGCGAACACTAACAGATCTCCCTAGATCCACCTGGATCTAGAACAAAATAAGACAGGACAAGACTCTTTCCCTAAGTTGTAGTCATTCAATCTGCTAATAGGAAGGAATAAATAACATACCTTTATATCGCTTCCTTAGGTCTCTGTTGATCCTGCTTCTCTCTGGTGCTCTCGTGAGGTCAATTCCAAGACAACACAAACTAACCAAAGTGAAGATAGCAAAATATATTCAATGTCGACTTATGCATATGATGAAGGAATTACACAATAAAGTAAGAGTGACTTTATAGGAAAGGGACATGTCGTTGTATCATATTCATTGAAAGTAGAAGATACAACCTGATAACCTTGATGTCGCAAGCTTCCTTTCGGTGACTCTTGGTTCCAACACACACACTTTCTCTTGAAATTTCATGAAGAAGATCCAATTCCTCTTGATAGACTAAATAGAGCTGTCAAGCTTCTGTCAAAGCAGGGTTCTTCACACAATTCTTTCACCAATTCTTCATTCAATCTTGCTTAATTGTTTCCATGAGAAACCCTTTCAATATATAGGAGAAGGAGAGATGGTTACATGGATGAGGATGATCCCATCAAATATGAGAAGTCAGTAAAATGACAACCATATGAATTCCAACTCATTTTCTAGAAGATTCCCTTCTAGAACCCTTGAGACCTCTTCTCTTTTCCAATCTTAAAAACAAGTTCGCACCCTGAGTATGGAGAAAACTGCAAGAAGTTCACACCATAAATGAAGGTGGCCTACGAGAATGAGGGATTCTCATACCCTAGGCCATATGTAGCCTATGAACTCACTTTGAATATATGTTTTTGGAAGGAGACAAGATCCATTTTTCTCAGGAAAAAATTCCTTGTTGGGAGCCTGAATACACCATTGTTAATACATCACCAAGATGACCAAAATCATGTGTAACAGAATGCCCCCCAAAGTATGAGGCCAGAATCAGTGACAGCCGAAATACTTTTTAAATTGTGCCTGTGTGTCGGAACCTAGGAGTACACCTAATTGGAAACCTGCAAACAACCAAGCATCTATAGAATATAATACCAGTTCTGAGGTAGGCATTCCCATACTCAGATCACAAACGAACGACATCATGAACATAGGTCATGGCCACCAATCATACACCATGGATCCATGTTGTCAAAATATCGCATAGCCACCATAAATACACTGTGGATCTATGCGAGAATATTCAAATCAAGATGACATAGCCACGCGACATATAAAGTGGATCTATGTGTCAGCAAATTTTACATATTCCATCGTAGCCTGAATCAAAGAGATGATACCCAAGATATTACAAATTTTACAAAGTGGATCTATGTGGAACAACGACCGCTGACCAATACACTGTGGATCCATGAAAAATATTGACTAAGGATATGGCCACCAAAAATACAATGTGGATCCATACCTCCATGACATGAACTAATCGTAGCCACGAAAAATACACAGTGGAGCTAGGATATGATAAAACATAGCCATGGACCTATACAATGTGGATCTATGTGACAATCTATATATCAACATGCTCAAATGATCTCCTTCGCAGCCTGAGAAAATAAGATAACAGAGTGAACGCTCCTCCCAGGGTCTTCGTCCCAATCCCGATGTTGTATAAATCTAGCCATGTGAATAGATGTTTTGATGTTGAACATGGTAGAAACCACTTGATTACCGATCATTGAGGTAAATCATTAACAAGTGCAAGGGAAATCACCAATGATGTTAATGACTCCCAAGGTACCCTATTACATTCCAACAAATGTGAATAAATGAGTTGAGGTCAAAGATTTGTGGAATCATCCGATCAGAGGTCAATGATGTAAGCCCATTGTTAGAAGTGAGGAGGCCTTCCATTGAGGCATGCATGTCCCAAGGTATGAACTGGTTTCTAAGTCTAATTCCCAGATGATGTGTTAAAGTCGATAGGAAAAGACTCGTCGAAGGAGGGCCATGATGTATCCCCCATCAGCGACATGAAAATGACATAGGAAAGTGATGTAAGATAGTGAATCAAATGAGTATGGACTGACACGGGAAATGGAAACTGGTAATACTACAGATGGATGGTTTGAAGTGAAACTTCCCTTGAACATGATGAGGCACAACGAATGACTTGGTAGCATTGACTCGACAAGTACCAAAACGTAATGTGACGACAATAAGAGAACTCTTCGACTGGACAAAAACGTATGGAAACACATGGAATTGGTATGACTCAAAGACAAGAAGATTACCCAACTGTAAGATGAGACACAAACAGGTGCCATGTTCAAGGGATACAAAAGCTGTCATAAAGGATTCTCAAAAGCTTGACCCACTTCCTTCAATTTTTCCCCCACCCAGATAGATGAGTACCTCTTTTTAATTTAATGAGCTCGAGGAGGGTAACACATGCTCAATATAACTCACCTTCGATAAGGTCCTCCTCCTTTGTTTAACACACTGGAAGAAGTCAGGGTTTGTTCCCATATGGGTCCTTCAATGTGTAGTTTAGTGAATCCAGAGAAGGAAAACTCGGTGGTTTTTCATGTTTAGAGAGTCTGAAAAGAACTTAAAGATAACTCCAGGGTTGTCCTTTTTCGTAATTTTAGTCTCACGAGGCCGAAAAAGAGATAAAATACCACTTGAAAGATGCCCTTTCAAACCTTTTAATGAGTGTGAAAGGAAGCAAGATCACTTGGAAATATTTTCATGTTTAGAGAGTCTAAAAAGAGATTAAAGGAGACTCTAGGGGTTCCTTTTTCGTATAACCTTTACGAGTCTAAAAAAGTGATAAAAGTCTACTCGATTACATCCTCTTGTATTTACGAGCATGAGAAAGAACAAAGACTAAGCTCGGTATTGGTTTCATTTTTACACAAGCTTGAAACAAAATTAAACTATGCTTGTAAATTTCCAACATAATTTCCAAAGGTCGGGATACCCATGGATGGTTGGTACTCTGCCGCCAGCTTGAAAAGCTAGTGGCTTAACTCCAGAATGATAATCAAAGGCTGGAGACATACCCCGCAAGCTTCAATTCATTCACTGACTTTGAGGTTGTCAATAATTTCTCTAATAGATGGATAAAAATGATAAGGGTGGATGAAATGAAGGTTCAAATACGAGACCTAAAGAAAGACTCGACTTGTTAGGAGAGGTGACTATTTCATTTTTTAACGAGCTTGACACAGGAAAAAAAACTATGCTCAAGACCTATGTTTCATTTTTTAACAAGCTTGCCACAAAGAGGAAAACTATGCTCAAGACCTCTGTTTCATTTTTTAACGAGCTTGCCACAGAGGAGAAAAACTATGCTCATAGCTTCTGTTTCATTTTTTAATGAGATTTCCATAGAGAGGAAAACTAGGCTTGTAGATTTTTTTTCATTTTTTAACGAGCTTGCTACAGAGAAGAGAAACTATGCTCAAGGCTCCGGGTTCAATCCCCATATTTTTGTTTCATTTTTTAATGAGCTTTCTACAGAGAGGAAAACTATGCTCAAGATCTCTGTTTAATTTTTTAATGATCTTTCCACAGAGAAGAAAAACTATGCTCATATCTCTTGCTTGATCATGGCTTCCAAGAGGATAATTCTGTGGAAGGAAACCATGTCAAGGGACAAAATGCGACCATGGATTCCAAGAGATCTTCACTAGATGGAAGAACAATGCTCTGGAAGGAACACATGTTGAGGGTCACGTCAAGGGTAAGGAGATCATTATCTGCTAGCCCTATCGAAGAGATCACCATGTCAACTACCGAATATAAGTCATAAGAGGTTGATCTTATAGTGAGAGGCTCATCTTCATCGACAGTTGAAGGCATGGGAGCTAATGCCACATAATTGACCTATGGCGGAGGAGATACTATTTGCATATACGAACCATTTAGGGAGGTCATTGGGTTGGTAATCAAGTCAAGACCAACACATGAAAGTTGATCAATAGCCATAATTCTTCCATTTTGAAGGAAATATATCACACGAAAAAGAGTGGACACAATATCTTTAATGGCATAGACGTAATCTTGCCCAAGGAGTAAATTGAAATCTACGGGGTCCTAGACTACCATAACATCAATAAAGACAGTTTTCCCTCCCAAAGTTATAGGAAAATGAGGAAGGACTCCTAAAGGGTGACTGGTTCTTCTGTTAAAAGATAGCAGATTCTGCATAACTTGTACAAGCTGAGGATAATTGAAATATTTCCAAGCAATAGAGGATAAAATACTAATGTACGCACCTTCATCTATCAGTGTTTGAGGAACGACCCAACCACAAACCTGTACTGTAATCTTGAAAGGAATGTGAGAGGGAAGACGAGGTCCGGTTAGCGCACCCCAATCAAGGATGGCCTCATTACTTGGAGGTGGTTTCGTGGGAGAAGGAAGAATTCCCCCCATCACGGTAGATTATGTATCAAAGAGAAAAACATGGGAAGTATCAGGTTTACTCTTTAGAGGGAGAGTAGGATCGACCGATGATGGTATCAAATTAACCACTTGGGTTTTATTCTCCAAGGGGAGAATGGGGTCAACAGATGGTGTAACCAGAGTGACCACTTTGGATTCACTCTTTAGATGAAGAGTGGGATCGACCGATGATGTAACCGGAGTGACCACTTTGGCACTCTTCAGAGGAGGAGTGGGATTGCCTGATGATATAACTAAAGAAACTTTGGCACTCCTCAAGGGAGGAGTGGGATTGACCGATGGCATAACCGGATCGACCACTTTGGCACTCCTCAAGGGAGGAGTGATATCGACCGATGGCGAAATTGAATCGACCACTTTGGCACTCTTCGAATGAAGGGTGGGACTGACCGATGAAGGGACTGGATCGGTCACTTGGGTTTCACTTTTCAGATGAAAAGCGGGGCTGATCGATGACATAAATGGATCAACTACTTTGGTTAGTGGTTCAGCCAAGAATGAAACTAGATTGACCACCTGATCAACCGGACTGACCGGGGATGGAACCGGATTGACTATTCCATCAACTAACGATGGGTTGGGAGGAATATTATGATAACAAGTTGAAAGTTGAAGATTTTCCAAAAGAGAAGAAGCCTCGTACATACAAGGACAAAGGTGAGAGTAATGATCACCTTCACATAACATGCAAGGAAATTTGACAGTTGTCTTCTTCTTACTAACCTTAACGTCACTAGTTGATGGGGCATCAACAACATGTCCAGCAGGGGTCGATGACATGGAGGACCACATTTCTAAAACCTTGGGAAGACTAGGGAAATCCCTAAGAAAGTTGTCATCCTTACAAAAAGTGCAAGGGAATTTGGGTTTCATATTCTTCGTTTTAATCTTATCGACCTCACCAACAATCCCAGTACGATTAACAATATATGGTTTCTTGGATCCAATATCTTATGTAGTTGGAGGCTTGGTCCTTTTAGGGTTCTTTTTCTTCTTCTCTTTCTGTTTCTTCTTATTCTTATCAACCTAGCTACCTTCTTTAGAGATTTCACTATGCGAAGAAGGAGAAAGGGAAGGATACTTAACAGGTGAATAAGGAGAAAAGTCGACATGAGGTTGATGTGTGGGTGGTGTACTTACATATGAAGCACTAGGTGCAGTCGAAGAATTGGGAATATTCGAGATCACTGGAGTGGGGAACAACCAAACTGGTAATCCAATCGTGAGTCCTGGAAGACTCAATGTGGCAATGCTCGGAGGACCAACGTTTCAAAAAGAAGGAAAGGTGAAAGGTTCCCCGGGAAAAGGGGTTCCTTCGTTGGTACTCCCAGGTTTTGATGCCATTGACACTGACTCAACCTAAGGTCCACTAAGGCAAACAAACAACACATGCTACAAATCTAAGAAGCAAACAATCAAACAAAACTTCCCACAATGAAACCACTAGTTGGCGATGAAATCCAACGTCACAAGATCAATATAGGAAGGGGTTGGGATAGAGTGGGTGGATCAGTTACATTGGTGACCTACTTAAAGGACTTACACTTTGGTGCAAGATTCCACACAATAAACATGGATTTACCCTCCAAGGAGCCCGAGTGATTTTGACCAACGTTTATTCCAGGTACAATGAAGACTTCCTTTCACCATCACCTTGTGTAAAGACCCTAAGGATTATGG
Organism: Picea abies; assembly: GCA_900067695.1. Classification (NCBI taxonomy): domain Eukaryota; kingdom Viridiplantae; phylum Streptophyta; class Pinopsida; order Pinales; family Pinaceae; genus Picea; species Picea abies. The sequence continues at coordinate 22,558 of CBVK0100154193.1, forward strand.
CTACTAAGGTCACCAACTCGTAGTCATCCTCTAGGTGGGTATAGTCGATAGTCAAGTCCGAACGTATGGGTAGGATAACAAGTCTGAAATCCTTCGAGAGAACTGAGGACAAGTGGATCGATAGAACTCCAGAGGACCCTGAACGGATTAGGAATTCACGAAGCACCGAGACCAAATGAAGACAGTTGGACCTTAAGAAGAACCCCCAATATACGATCTGACTACTACGAATGATTAAACCATAAAGGGATAATATTTGTAGCTCTCCCAAACACGAACTCATGTGTAACCCCTGTGTGAGAGGGGGATCCCAACTATTCTTATACAAAAATTGAGTTTTCTCTCCCTATCGCAAGATGCTAAGTTTGTTTGACAACTTTGGAAAGTTATCTTTCACACCTATTCCAAATCCCTACACCTTAAGCTAATGTAGGTTTGCTACCAAAAAATGTAAAAAATATCTGATAAATTTTAGTTTAGCGTTGATTTTAGTGGTTTTTGTTTACTCAAGAGGAAAATGGCGTGGACTAAATGATGTTTTGACCAACTCTAAACAATGCAAAGCAATGAGAATGCAAATATTTCACTTCGATGAAAGCTATATTATGAGAAGGAGAAAAATTTTATCATTCCCAAATGCATAATGTCCCAAAATTTATTAAACTCATCAATATCAAGATCTTCAAGAAATGAGTCAAAGAGATTGTACACCAATACACGATTTAAGAATTCAAGACAAAAAAATGCCAAAAACCATGCAATTTCACTACTTCAAATGCAAGCTAGTTTGTAAAGTCCTTTTCCAAATAGGAGCTCCAGAGAGGAAGCTTAATAGTCTAAACCACCCCATTAGTGTTAGGACATTTAGACACTTAGGAGTTAGTTAATATCTACTAGGTCCATTGTGTCATTAAGTAAAAGTGTGTTGTCTAGTGTGTTTCTTTAGTATGCATTAGTAATCATTTGTAGTTAGGAAATCCGACGGTCATGATATGTTCCCGACATAAAGTGATCCGACGGCTCATATTCTCCTCGATCTTAACGACCATTGATCCATGGCTTAACCCCTTATTGGTCCATGATCTCTATTTAAAGAGAATGGAGGATCATTTGTCGATGATCGATTGTGAGAAACTCTCTTGTAAAATCTCTCTATAATCTGTTTCTTTCCATTAATAAACTGCTCCAAGTGGCTGCATTGGCTGGGGTCGTGGATGTTTCCCCGTACGGATTTTACCACATGAAAACATCGGTGTGTTGATATTTGATCTGGTTATGTGAGTGGTTACTGAAGGTGTTCTTCCTCTGTTGGAACACCTGTGTTTTCGAACATGGTATCAGAGCATGTTTGAAGACCCACTCCTGTTGTAGATCGAGATTGTTAAGCCAAGTTGCCTCATCTCCATTTGTTGTCATTTGCATATATTTATGGGCTAAGAGGACTGTTCCATTGCTTCCATAGCACTCATTTCATTCAGGAACACTTTTCGTTTCACTCAAAAAGGTTTATGTTTTCCCAATATATGGCCATTATAGTTAGATCCAGAGGTATAAAGTTTGAATGCACGTTTTAAAAAAAATTTGCAGAGAAGTATTTTGGTTTTATTTTGGTTTTGTATTTTTTTATTTCCAGGTTGCTACTCTTTTAGATCTGTGTATGCTCTTTGCCCCATGCCCTGTGCGATCTCAGAAAATCATAAACAGATAGGAAAAGGTGCATCTTCCGGGTAAGCTAATCGAGATCTAACCCTTGTTGTCATCGAGAAGCGAAATTTTTTTCTTGTGTGAAAACAGTTTTTTTTTAGCATGCTCTCTAAGTCCATCTTCCACAACAACACCCCCAATCCTCCTTACAAACATTACAATATGTTTTGCTAGACCATTTGGTTAAAATTTGCCTTATTAAGTAAGAGGTCTTGAGTTCAAGTCTCTCTTTTGTTACTTTTTTTTGAAAAAGTTCATGCTAAAATTGTAAAGTGTATTTCACTTCAAGTATAAAAGTGAATCACTATAAGTAGCTTTAATATTTTATTTTAGAGTTATTTATTTTGCATGCAACATTTCTTTGTAAAAGTGATCCCCACTTCTCTTTATAAAAGTAGGTCACTTCATAAAGAAGCTTACACTATCAAGTGGTCATTTGGTTACAATTTATGTCTTTTTTAAAAAGGGCATAACTCTCACATCGGAAGTCCGTTTTCAGTGTTGTTTTTTTAAAACCGCATAACTTTTTGAGAACTCGGCATCCAAATCATCAGTTTCAGTTTTTAAGTCCATGTTATTTGCATATTTAATATGGATTCTACAAGTAATGTCTTGCTTACCAACAACAACTACTTCCAATGGAAATCTCATGTGGAAGATTTACTGAGAAGTAAAGGTTTGTATCGGATTAACTTAGGAAAGGAAAAATCACCCACTAATGATGATAAGAAATCCAAGTGGGATAACAGGAATGACAAAGCACGTGGACTAATCGGAATGTCCATCTCTCCTGATTTAAGGTACCACCTTCAAGAAATTAATGACCTCGAAGAAGCTTGGGAAAAGATTTAATCTATGTTTGGTAAACTCAATATTATTCTAGCACAACAGTTAGAAAATCAAATACTAACCTTGAGTCCAAGTGATTTTTCTTTCCTTGGCAACTATCTATCTAGGTTTAAAACACTCAGAATTTTATGTGAAGAATGTAAGATAAAAATGGAGGAAGAGCATTGCATCTATCTTATTCTTTCTAAGCTATGTAGTGCATGTTAGCACTAGGAATCACCTTCAGATTGCATGGAAGGCAAGACCAGTACCCATTAGGTTATATGTGAATGTAAAAGTGTTTTAAAGGGTCAAATGGAAAATGACTCAAAATGATAATGTTCCAACTCAGATAACAAGGATAGCATGTACCAACAATCAAGGTCTTGGCTAACTTCAATCAGTAATTGGGAGTAAGTATGAATAGAGGGAAGACTTAAATGAGAGGAATGTAAGGGCTATTGTAAACATCAGGTCTACAAAATCCTAAGGAAGAAAGTTTCTTAACACAAGATCTTCTTGAACTCAAAAACTAGGGAAGCTAAATAAACATCATGATAATAATATGATCAAACATCCATCATAACATCACCACAATCATTCATGTGAATCATTCAAAGCATGAACATTTAGCATCAAAAGAAAATAAGATGAAAGAGAAGTTGATTTCTATTAGTCAAAATGTCTTAAGTCCAGTACATATTCAGATCACAGTCACTTCATCAAAATATAACAGTCTAAGGGAGCCTTTCTCAACCATCCGAACCAACTAAATCATTTGATCTATCTATTTATAAGAAAAGGGAGGCAACAACTGGAGATACGAGTTGGCCTCCTTCCCTTGAAAATCTCTAAACATTTATTTGATCTTCTTATAACCCTATAATTCATAGGATCATCTGGTGACTAGAAAATTTTCACTCTGGATGTATTTAGATTTTTATGTATTTATGTGAGTTTAATGTAAAAGGGTTGATGATTGAGCTCAGGACTCATGCCCCACAGGGGATACATTGTAATTTTCTTGATGACTTTCCAGAAATAAAAATTGTAGCTGCAGGATTCTTGTGTTAGACTCTGGTGATGTTTTTCTCTGAGTAACTATTTTCTTTCTCTATTAATCCATTTGATGTTTTCCCTGATCTAATCATTGAAAAAAATATTATGAATAGAACTTTTTTTTGCACTTTGTTTCTGGTCTTTTAATGTTCTGCATGTTTTCGTCTGAAGTTGAGCATAGGAATTCTTATCTGCTCCTCTGCTTGGTGGATTTTCCCTTCTTTTCCTCTCCTCCACTTTCATTTAATTCAATTTGATCCAACAGTCTTTCTATCATGCCCTGTGGTGACAATCTTTACATATGAGATAGATCCATTTTCAGAAAGGTAGACCCCATGGCCCAATAAAAATTCGAGTTTTTGATCTCCCAAACATACCAAATCCATAAGCAAACCCATGTTCTTCATAACTAGCCTAATATCTATTCAAACAAATCTATATCAAACAGAGAGATCCCTCTCTGAGTCTTGGAGGGATAGATCCAAGACTCGAAGTGGTTTTGATGTTGCCTCTATGACTGGCTCCATAGCCTTGGGCAAATTACAGAGTGATAACAGAATGGAGACCATACTGGGGAGCTTTCCCTAGTAGTACAATTCAAATCTCCATATCTGATCACTAATGGTGGACAGTGACCAGACACAAGAAGGCTGAGATCATTCACCTGGCGACTCCAAATAGCTCTAGACAGTGCCAACTCAAAGAATCCACTGGAGGAAGAACTAGAAGCATGACCAAGCATACTAGAAAGACCAGGTACTCAAGCTCAAATTGTATTCATGATGTTATTGGTTTCATCTACAATTACTTTCTCTCTTGTCATGATCCTAGTCCAATGTATATTGTTGAAATTCAGGATGACCATTTTCAACCTGATGAACCTCAAAGGATTGAGCCCATTCCCATAGCTCTGGTACCCACTCCTACACCTATAGGAAGCCTTGATAGACATAAGCCTCCTGCTTTATTTCCTACAGATGTAAAGATCTCTGATACATATGTGAAAAGTCCAGATTCATAGGTCAAAATTCCATCTTGTTATAAGCCCCTTGCTTTACCTCATATACCTGAGAAAATCCCATATAGATACAAACCTCTAGATTTTCCTCCTATTCTCCATGACCTCCCTATCAATTACACCAATAATCTTCCTAGGTTTGATGGAGAGAATGCCAATATTACTACTGAAAAACACATCCAGAGGTTTGAATATTTCCTTGACCTTTATGAGGTTGAAGATGACGATGTCTATATCAGGATGTTTTCCTTGTCTTTGCAAGGTAAAGTCAAAAATTGGTTTAAAAACATTCCAGCTGCAAGCATCATAAATTTTCACCATTTCATGCAATTTTTCTTAGATAGGTGGGTGATCATGAGAAATGTCTTTCTCATCCTAGAAGAGTATGACCATTTGAAAAGACAACCAGGGGAAATAGTACAACAGTTTTCAGTAAGGTTCAATAAGGTATATCATGCAATGCCTGCTGATATAAGGCCACCCCCAGGATCAACTCACTTGCATTACTTAGATGCCTTCGATCCTGAGATGACATTCCAATTAAGAGAACGGAACACTGCAACCCTTGAAGAGATGCAAAAGATTGCAGTTGATGTGGAAGCTAACTTTCTGAACAAAAAGGCAAAGTTAAAGGCAGAAGAGAAAGATTGAACAAAAGAGGAATGAATGACATCTTCAAAAGTGAAACTAGATGTTCTGGCAAACACTGTAAGAGAGATGATGCAGAAGATTAGTAGGAAAGATGAACTTGTTGTTCAAAGACCTTATGTTCCATTAGTACCAGAACGGACAAGGATCAATGTCCTCAAACACTTTGCAGCCCAGCCTCAGTATTCTGAACCACCAATGGATTATTTCATATATTCAATTCATAACATAGTCAAAGATGAAGTTCCAACTCATCTTGTTGAAGAGCCATCATCTGATATGATGTGCATGTTTGATGACTTTTCTTACTGGGATAATCTACCCAAGTGTGATCAGTATGATGATCATCATGAGGCTGAAGTAGATGTTGACTGTTCAAAGAAACCAGCAACACGTTATTGGCAGGAAGAAGATCATTTATAGCTCAGATATGACAATCAGCCTCTACCCAACAATCCTGACAGCAATGAGGAAAATGCAGAAAATTTCAGATTAAGGGAAAAAAAAATTCCCTTATGTTTCTCATCTTTTCAATTTCTAAAAATAAACTCTAGGCAAGTTGTATATACTGAAGACAAAAACATTTATGATGAGTTAGTAAAGGACATCATTGATGACATGAGACCTGTTTTAAACCCAAAATCACATTCACTAATTTCCCTTGATTTTCAAAGTCCAAATGGAAGTCCAAAGCTCGAAACAAGATTTGAAACAGTGGAATGTAATTTTGTCCCATTAGATTATAATTCATTTCAAATTTTGAAGGATACTCTTGAACAAGTGTTGAAGGATAAATACATAAAAAGTCAGGAAATTTCATTTGAATCAATGCAAGAGTCTTGTCAGTATTTTCAGGATCCAATAGTTGATTGGTTGGATGACCTGTGTGGTCAAAATCATTCTTCATCTGTCAGTCATGAGATGAAAAGTTGTTATGATATTGACATGATCAGGTAGTCAGTTATAGGGGTGTGTTCATCAAAAGCATCATTTCAGAACCCATCAAAAAATTTGTATCCATGTCTGGAAGTGCATGAAGATGCAAATAGCACAACTATAGCATCGAATCATGAAGTTGAGTTGGTTAAATTTGAATATCCAGTAATAGGTCAAGTTTATCTTGATCTAGTGGCTATTTATATGGAGAAATTGTTCATCATAGAGCCACAATGAATTTCCATTTTTTCTTTTATGTGGCGTGATTATCAAGCCCCTTGTGATGAAGATCATGATGGAAAGCATTTCATGATGCCTATGCAAGTTCTATTTATGATATTGATTGAAAACATTGAAAGAGTAGAGCTAGTAGAGCAGCTACTTGATTGGCTTCATTGGCATT
>CBVK0100154194.1:0-29146 GCA_900067695.1 Picea abies
ATATATATATATATATATATCCTGAAGAAGTCAAATAACTGCTATAACATACCTGGTCGAGCCGATGGGATAATTTTCATATCTACAACAGTAGTGGAGGCTTGGTCTATAGTAGAAGATGATGGGCGGTCAGGAGGAAGTGGTTGGTCGACTCTCTGACTAGAAATAAGTAGTGGAAGAATAGGTCTTGCCTATTCATCTAGGTGAGTTGAAAGAGGAGGATGAGGAATAGGTCATGCCTGCTCATCTAGGTGAGGTGAAATAGGAGGAGGAGGAGGAATATGATTCCTTCTCATGATCTAGGTGAGGTGAAGGAGGAGGAGGATGTGGAGAGAGATCACAACCACCCTCATCAATCGATGGGGTACTGGAAAAACATGTCGTACTGGAAGGTGAGTTGTTCCTATCATTGAGATCCCTCCTCATTGCTAGTAGCATGGTAGCTATGACAATATGATGCATAGGAGGCATCAAATCATGCAACATCTACCTCTAAAGATCCAAAAGCATAAGATATTCCCTGATGTCTCACATCAACATAGGGCAGAATCCCACCTTAGTCAAAAGTTCACAGAGTCGATTTCCCAAATCTAACCAAAATCGTGTATCTGACCTATGGCGCATGTTGTCGGGTATATGCACCCGAAGACCTTGAACCGTCGTGGAATCGAGAATCATCTCCTCATCGTCATCTATTGGGGGAGGAGGAACATCTCCATTGAAAGTACCAATATCTGCAAAAGACATAGTACACAATAATAATTACACAATTTCATTAAATAGTTTAATAAAACAAGTTAAAGAATGTGTTAGAATTAATTTAATTCTAATTAAGTAAGACAATAAAATGAAACTAGATTAATTTAAACAAAACACTAATATTACCTCTATCATCTGGTGTGAAGAGGATGTTAATACATCCTTGCAATCCAAACCCATGTAAGGACATGGCACCATTACGAACATGTGATCCACGTCAGTGCCTATTATCCCCAGTGTGTCTGGGAAAATCCTGGCCAGAAACTTTGGTTGGCCCCTCTTAGGCATCATCTCCCCCCACATGTGCATCCGCACATGAGTCCTCGACCTAGCAAGATGATGAACAAAAGTCGGCCTCATCTTCGAAAACCTCTCAAAAAATAAGCAAAATAGCTTTAAGGAAAAAGGAAAGTTTGACCTCCCATGTATCATAGCATGACATATGTCTAACACTATACAAAATTGTTGTAAACAAATGTGTAACAACCTTTCCACAATCAACAAAATAGCACGGGGATAAGAAGTATGAACATTAAAATTATGATAATCAAGGGTAAATTTTTCTTGATTCTGCTAGTAAAAAAGAAATAAACATTAACATTAGGTGAGAATTTAGTTACACCCAAGTAGATTCTTAATACGCGCAAGCAACCCACAACAATATTTTTATGTTACTTAACTATATTGTAAGCTCAATGTATGATATCAACATTTCTAGCAAGTTGTAAAGTATCATCACTCATTACAATTTAATGGTCGAAGGACACAATACCTAAGAAACATTATTGATGGGAATGTGTATCTTCCACAAGTCTTTGCATTCACCCTGTCGATGGATTACTATCACCACTTTTTAAAACTTGAATTAAGACTTTTAAAGAGTGGGTTATTGGTTATATTTATTTATTAGGAGACTCAAAATCATATAATCCTCAAGAATATAATTACTTAAATTCTTCTACACCTCTTCATATTAAAGTGTGTATTTTTAATAAAAGAAAACCATCTATTATTGTATAAAATATTATTAGTAAACCATATCCTAAGATAACTTATTTACATCAATTCAATCCATTTTATATATCCATTCAATTCTTCCCAATATTCCATTGATATTATATATATATATATATATATATATATAATATTATATATATATATATATATATATATATATATAAAGTATCACAATCCTTATAACCATTTCATCAAATGCTACCTATAAACGACGAAAGAACATATAATATTAACTTCCACTATCAACGCATTTAAAGATGATCTATCTATTTTTGGACTTAATTACAAGTACAAGATTTTATTGTAATTACTTCTTAAACCTCGTAGTGTAATTTAAATTCCTCTTCTCAAGGATAAATAATTAAAAATTTAAGTTTAAATTTTATTCATTTTCCTAAGGCCTTAGGGAACCTCTTAAAGGTAAAGGACTAAGTAAATATAAACTCTTAGACGATTTGATTATTTACTCCAACTAGTCATATTCCTTCATTGTATTTTAATTTATTATACTGTGTTAGGATAAAGTGTATCCTCATAATAGAGGAATGTTATAATCAACTTAGTGAGGGAAATAAATAGGTAGCCGTATAATAGAGTTTTCATTGATTGGAAAAGACTAAAATAATTATTCTCAGATTAGTTCCTTCATTATCCACCGAACATAATTTATAACTAAATAAAAATTTAGTTTTTTTTTTTCCATAAAAAATTGCATTTTATATTTATATTGATATAAACTGATTGAATACATTTAAGGCCATACAAACTGATGTCATAGAGACCATTCAAAAATGTATTTCCTCCTCAAAAATAACATAAAACACCCCAATTTTAATTGACTAAATAACTATGACAAAAGAAAACGTGCAGTCGTCTTCCAGGAAAGATCAACAAAATTAAAAACAAGGAGATAACATATGCATATCCCTCAAAAAGGAAATGGGGAACCAGAAAACATATTCTAGAAAAAAACTAATAAAGGTTGAGGAACATATGGGGCCCCTCGTGCTCCTCGACACAATGATAATATGTGAGCTTCCTTGGATCCTTGTTGAGCACTTTCTTTGAAAGGTTGTCTTCCAGTTGATTATCCTCTCTGTAAACATGGGAAAAGGATATCTTGTGGAAATAGGTGATTAAATCATTGATATTGTCTTTCCAACAATCCAGGGTGATGACCTAAAGCTGATCTTTTCCCCGTAGCCAATCTATAATGATTTTGCAATCTCCCATTACATGAATCGACTGTATGGACAACCGAGAAGCCAAAGCGAGCAAAGCCCATGCCCCAAGCAGTTCCGCTTGGGTATTTGTGCCCGAGCCGCAGTTTAGGAGCCACTTCTACCTGCAATGTTCACTTACCCTTATAACAACGTCGGCTCCACCATTTGTTCCTGAAGAAGCAACCACACCATCGAACCAACCAACGATACCACTCCAGCCTGACTGAGAGAGCTTCGATATTCTGGCCAATACTTTCGGCACATGATTGTGATCCCTTAATGACATGAGAGTAACATGAATAACCTTCAACATGGAGGGTTCACTATTTTCAAATATCACTTGGTTACATTCCTTCCAAATGAACCAATAGATCAATGTTGGTAAAGTAGGTACATTGTTGTTCAAGACTTTCCACTGCTTGAAACATTCATTCAAATTTAAATTTAAACCTGTCTAGTTGCCCGAGAATTTGATGACAGATTTAATCTTCCTCCAAACTTCCACCATGAATGTGTGGTCCAAGAATAGATGTTGGGTGGTTTCTACCTGCATCTTGCATAAAAGACAAATGTCTGGGCCACTAAAACCTTTGCGCTGAAATATCTCTCAAGAGAGAATTTTGTTCTCCACCAGCAACCAAGTAAACAACTTAACTTTTAGAGGACAATCCCAGTCCCACAAATTCTTTCTCCAACCTTCTAACTTCACATTCCATTTCATATTTTTGGATGTCAGGTAAACATTCTTAAAAGAGATGCAACCCGATAAATCTCCCCCTGTCCATTTTAGGATATCTGGTCTCTCCTGCAAGTGTACTCCATTGTTGATAAGAGCACAAAAGAAGTATGACCATTCAGTATATAAGTTCCCAGTCAATTCCAAGTCATCGTTGGTTTGCCAATTTTGAGTGATCCTCTCTGCCTGCATTTCCCCATGTGCCTGAAATAAATAATGCAACCCTTTCCTATTGATAACAACGATAATCTCATCTGAAAGTAATGCCACATTTCCCACGCCCAAGATATTGTCTTTTCCAATCACAATAGATTAATTGTTCCTAGGGCTCCACACAATCTAGTGCAAAAGGAGATGAAGAGATTTAAGAAGGTACCTCCAGGTCTGTGAACCTCTTTCTTTTTTAATATCCATGGTGTGAATCCATCGATCAAATGAGACAGAAGGAAGATGTTTTGGTTTTATCACACGGTGCCATAATCCCTCCATGAGAACCCTCCAAATACTGTTGGTTGTCAAAGCTCTGCTGAACCCAATCAAATTCCGCAATCCCCAACCCCCAAGGTGCTTTGGCCTAGAAATTAGTTGCCAATTGTAGCGATGTATGCTCTTTTTTTTCCGACATCCTGACCAGAGGAAACTAAAGTTAAGTTGGCAGATTTGTTTGAAGATTGAAGGAGGAATATTTTCCAGTGCCATCCAATAGACAGGTTGGTTCTCCAGGACTGCTTTTGTCAAGACCAGTTGCCCCCCTAATGACAACCACCTCGAGCACCAGTGATTGATTCTCTTTCATATTTTTCCAATAGCCAAAGCTAGTCAACCAATTTATACCTATCAAATTTTAAAAAGAACCCAAGGTATTTAAACCCCTTAGATAGATAGAGTGTGAATATTGAACGGAAGGAAAGAAGACATGGAGTCCAGAACAAAAGGATTAACACCATGTTGATGAAAAGAAGATTTTTGTGGATTGATCCAGAGACTAGAAGAATTACAAAAAGCTTTTGAAATTCTACTTATCTCCTTCCATTCTGCAATAGAGGTAGATGTCATGATGAGAATGTCATTTACGAACAATAAATGGAGAACCTGGATCAATCTAGAAACTTTAATACCATTCAAGAGACCATTTTATTTTCTTCGATTTAATGCCCAACTCAATCCCTCCATAATAAGGATAAAGAGCATCGACGACAGAGGGAAACCCTGTCTAACCCCCTTCCACTGCAAAAAAATTCCAAAGGCTCACCATTGCCAAGAACCGCAAAATATCTTGATGTAATGCAACCCATTATCCAATTGGTCATGGACATATTGAAGCCGTAGTGAAGTAAAACCAGCCTTAGAAAATCCCAACTTAAGAAGTCGTAAGCTTTCTTTAAATCTATTTTGAGAATTAATGCCTGTAGCGTTTTTTCTCTAATGTTGTGGAGGCACTCCTGAGAAGTCCCGATCGCATCGATTATTTGCCTACCTTTCAAAAATCTGAATTGTTCCTCAGATAAGGTTCGAGAGAGGATCAGTCTTAATATTTTGGCTATAATCTTAGAAATTATTTTATAACGGAGATTGCATAAATCAATCGGGCGAAAGTCCACAACGTTTGCTGGGCCATTTACTTTCAGAATAAGTGCAATGAAGGTCGAGTTCAAAGCCCTGTTCACCTCACCATATGTGCATGATTCTTCAACTACCTTCAACAAATACTTAACAACCAATTAAAAGAAGTGTAAGAATAATTCCATAGTCCACCCGTCAAGGGCCGAGATTTTCTCTTTGGTAAAACCTTTTAGGACCTCTAATACTTCCTTCTCAGTAACAGGCTTTTCAAGAGTTACTACTTCTTCACCCGAGACCATTCTAGGGTACAATCTTACTGTTGCAACCTGATCCACGATCCTATTCTCATCTGATTAATTATAGAAAGAACTGAAGAATCATTTTTCTTCTTTATTTAAAGCTTCCTACCCCTAATGAGAATGTCCCTGATCGTCTTCGATTTTCCACATAAATTTTTTATTACGTATAAAACTAAAAAAATATGGAAGTGCTTAGTGTTTCTATCACCACACTGAATCCATGTTTCTCTACTCTTCAAACGCCAGCGTGCCTCTTCCTCCATCATCAACTTGTTCCTTTCCTGTTCCAACAATTTCAAACATTGTACCCTATCATAAATTAACTCAACTTCCCAACTCTTCTTAGTGAGATTTGTTATTTGTTCCCCTAATAATTCAAGGGCGCGACTTTCATTTTTTTTTTCTGCTATCTAGAACTTAACTCTGGCCTTTAGATTGAAAATATTTTGTGCTAGTTGTCTTTGTGCTCCAATCACACTACAACCCTGGTTATATCTCCATTCCGCCTGAACTAACTCCCCAAAAGAATCTTCAATCATAACAACAGGGTTAAATTTAGATGGGTAAGCAACAGATCTATAACCACGATTCAACTAAAAGATCACTAGTGCATGATCCGACAAATAAGGGTGAACAACCCATGATATATACCTAGCTAAGTCAACCAGAAGCACTTTTGATACCAACACCCTGTCAAGCCCTTTTCATATTCCATGAACCCCAATTCTTCCATTATGCCAAGTAGGCACTAGCTCTGTTAGCTGAACATCCACCATATGATTTTTTCCGAAAATATTTCTAAAGAAACTTTCCAAAGGGTCGGGTAAAGCCCCTGCTCCCCAGAATTCATCAACACTAGTAGTAAAATTAAAATCTCTTGCTAAAATGAAATTATCTCGAGCTAATAATCCTTTAGACTCGACCAAATCCCAGAACTGTCTTCTACTAGTACAAGGTCCATATACATTTGGAAGACAGATCCTGCTTTTTTCAAGTAGATGAAAACCTGTCAACAATATACCGCCAACACAAAGGTAAGAATGTAACTCAAAAATAGTGGGAATCCAAGAAACCAACAATCCTCCAGATTTCCCAAAAGAACTAATTGCAGAAACCATCCAAGAAGGGAAAAGAGAAGACATGAAATATCTGGCCTTCTCCTCATCCACTAAGGTCTCCTATAAGAAAATGATGTATGTCTTATTAGTACTCATAAGTCTTTGGAATGAAGGCAGTTTTTGGGGGCCTCCAACCCCACATATGTTCAGAGACAAGAGGATCATGATTTATCCCTTGCAAGGGATTTCATGCCTCTAAGTGCCCCTAAATTGTGAGTGGAACTCAAAATTTTTTCAACAATGGAAGCTTGACCTATTTTTTTTTGCACACTGTGTGTCTTAATGGGAGATAGTTCCAACCCCAATCCTTGAGACAAGGCTAGTGCTTTCTCCTTGAGGTTTCTCTTACCATATGAAGAGCATCCTAGTTCACTGGAGGTTAAATTCTGATGAAGATCTTGTCCTTGGTAGATGGGTAGAGGTAAAGGACTATCTCTATCTCTGATAGAAGGAAGCAATGAGTCAATGAAATCGTCCAGACTTGGGCTAGTTTTGGGTGAAGGATGAGCAGAAAGAGGACTATCCAAGCCTAGTGATGGCAGAGTAGCTACTGGTAAAGAGGGAGTAGTAGTAGAAGAAGAAAGTTTTATAGTGACCCTTTCTGACCGAGAGGTAGAACCCCTTGAGTCCGGAGGGTCCTTAGCACTACTAGTAAAATCATCGAAAGCTACATTCGTCGAGGCAAAGTTACCCATAAAATCACAATCCCAAGCAGACAATTTGGAATACAAACTTGGGAAAAATTATCTTAACTTACCGATGAGGTTTCCCAATGCATCACCCCTCGAGACTAGTTCGCTTCCAAAAACGAAATCACTCGTCACTCCAGGATTCTCTTCACTCATATAAAAATCCAAAGAAGGATTTTCCTGAGGGTCCTCAGCTTCTTCATCACCAGCGCTAAAAGAATAGAATCTTCTTAAATGGCCAGTGCGACGACAGAGAAAGCATCGAAAAGGTATACCTTGGTAGTCTAGGCGTTGGACCATAATTTGACTGCGCCATTCTACTTCCACAGAGTCCATTAAACCAACAGTAAGATCAATCTCAACTAACACCCTTTCCAATATTTTATCATGTGAGAGTAAACCCACTTCGTCCACTTTTAGAAAACATCTGAGAAGGTTGCCTATTGTTGTAAGTGCTTTTAAGTTCCATAGGTTTAATGGTAATCCTGGGAGTAACACCCATACATGTCTAAGACTGAAGTAGTCTATGGTCGGGTTAAAACCCGTCCTCCACCTCTTCATCATTAGACTACCACCTTCATAATCCCAGAAGTTATTTAGTATGAGCTTGACATCTTCAGGAGATTTAAACACAAGGCCAAACCACCTAAAAGGAAGCGTGAGGAGCTCCAGGACATAACCACAATGAGGTAACCAGTTGTGAATCATCCACTATGAGAATGGTAAAGTGCAATTGGACTTATAGGAAAAACGCCTGACTAGAGCACAAAAATAAAGTTGGCACGTTTCCTCCAGTCCAATATCCATGCCAATAACTAGATGTCTTCTCTACATCTTTGGCTTCCAAACCCAAATCACTTTTTTTGGGCGAGATTCCTTAACCTTCAAAGACTCTTGCTGATTTCTCCCCACAGAGTAATTCAGCTTGTGAAACATAAGAGATAACCCTGGTCTTGTCTGAGTACCCGAAGTTTCTACAGAAACCCTCTATGACAACCATGTGCACTCACCATTAACATGACTATTGTGGTGAATAGTCTTTCCAGCTTCAAGAAAACCCAGCTCCATCACCCTAGAGTGATCTGACAGAGGAGGTAGTTGAGTCTTAACTACATGTAATGAAGAGGCATTTAAGATACCTCCACCACCCAGTTTACAACTCAACTCATCAACAGTTTTTAAAAGACCTATCCGCTCCCAATATGCCTCGTCTGCTGTGCCCATGAGCGCACTAACTTCAAGTGCCATAACCCTAGTCTGGCCACCCATTCAGCATCCACTAACTAAGACAAAACTAGTCAGGAATTCAGGGTTCACGGTTCCGATAACATCCAAATAAATAAATAAAAATTTAGTTTCCAACCAGGCTTGGATTGATTCTAATCTATTAGTTAACTAATTCTCATTTTATTTCAGACCAAGAAATTAGGTTGAAGACAAAAGATAAGTGCTTGTTCTTAATTAAAAATCCCTTTATAATTTAACAAGTAGTAACACGGAGTAAATTTAAATCAAGTTCTTTTCTTTTGCTTAAAATTATGAGCATAAGAACAAGTTCTACTTAAAATTTACTTTGTTCCAGTCATCATACTTTGTTCTAACAAGGTCTAAACATTTTAATATATTGTTTAGGCCATATAGATTTTATTGATTCACAATTTGATTACGCGACGTGCCCTTCAAGACGTACCTCTATGCTCCAAGTGTGCCACTCACCTTTGACTAGTTTGGAAGTTTGTCTGACACTTGGAGTCAACACTCCACTTGGTCGACCTTGTGAGAGACTAAGGGTTTTCTAAGGAATACGGATTTTTCCTTATTGCGCGCCCTTTAGAATTCTTTGTGAGCGACTGTCTTAGTCTTCCCTTACGACATTGTGGACCTCTCGAACTAGGTAATAGTTAACCTATAATTTAGTTCATGTTGGGAGTGCTAGTAGGCTATGACAGGGATGTTTCCACACCTCTCCCTCATTTTTCTGGTTTTTTTGTATGACCCCTTTACTCCATTTGTGAGTCAGATTAGAAAGCATCACCAAGCCCACATCCACTAACAAGAACAATGTCAATAATCCATACACATAACATCCATACATAAATCATCATATAACTCATACATGTAAATCAATACTCAAAACTCAAACCAAATACAATTCCACTCCCTGACTCAATCCAGAGTCCAAGGAATTCCGTTGATGCCATCGACATCCTCAACCTGTCATGTATCCTCCACACTCAGGAAAAATCATCAATAATACCTGTCAATATATATACATCTAGAAATTAACATATAATCACAATGACATCACAATGTAACTCATAATCAAAGCATAATCAAAATGTATCATAACTAGATCACTTGCTCGCAAGTGTCCTCAAAGAATAAGTTAGTACAAATGTGCTCAGTGAAATTGGATGTTACAAAATGGAAGAACATCTTATACATCGTGGCCTCTGTACCAAGGAATCAACATAATACTAAAGAGGGAAACTAATGCGCTGCCCATCACTGGTAAAGTGTGTTATGGTCATCACTAACAATGAGAGGAACCTAACTTCCTCTACACCAAAATAGGCGATCCACAGTTGTCCACCAGACACCTGCAAATCAACTGGGGATAGTAAAACAACACCAATATATCGTTGACAGTACATGAGTTGAATCTCAGCTGCAACACCTACTAGGACATCTGGGAACTAGGGGAAATCCTCCCCTCTCCTAGATAGCCCGGTGATAAACTAAATATCATCCTTAGTGGGATGGTACCACTGATCCAGACCCACATGGAAAGCTTGTCGATGGACATCCCATCGAAGGATTAGATGCATCAATAACTAGGAGTTCCCCTTAAGGGATGTAGTCTCCTCATAATACTTAAGGAGGCCTACATTCCTCAAGAGAACATGAGTCATTGCAGTAATAGGAAAAGGGTATAAATACCTCTCCCTCTCTCTCACCTCCCATTCTCATACAACATTGTACATGTCCACCCTCTACTCATGTTGGTGTTGTTGATCTCTCTGCTCATGTCTCTGCATGATGAACATATGAAATACATCAGCCTCACTCATACATAAAACATAAAAAATATATACTAAATGAGAAATTTATTTACAAATACAGAAAAATAACTTCCTTCAAAAAATAAGTTAATATCATAACTAGTGTGCTTGAAAAACAATCAAGCATCGCTCGCGATGCATACATAATTTGTGAGCACAACCCATGGTGCAGAAGTGAAAACTAACACACCGTATAAAATTTGTTATATTATGTTATGTGGTGCGTTGTATAACCCTACAAAAATGGTATGGTCAGCTGAACCCATGCCCCGGTGCATTACAGTTATCCTACGCACCACTTCAAATAAAAACAAATTAAAATCCTAATGCATCGTAAAACATTTTTTTTAAATTAGTTAAGGAGGTGTGTATACATTCCTTATATGCCTTGGTGCGTTTAAATAATGAGACACACTGCCCCACCAATTTTTTAACATTGACGCACCGCCCCACTGGTGCGTTACGACTACCCTAAGCACCGCTCAATTATAAAAACAAAGAAAAATCCTAATGCACTGTAAAACATTTTTTTTTTAAATTATTGAAGGCAGTGCATACACATTCCTTAAAATCACTGGTGCATTTCGGTAACGGCGATGCACCACCCCACCAATTTTTTAAAATAAATGAGTATGGAAATTTTCAATTTTTGATCTAATTGTTTTGGGTGGCGCAGTCAAGTCGTTCGTCTCACACCACTAACGGTGCACATAGAGAATTTACAGGGTGCACCGCGACAAAATGCCAATTTTTTAAAACGGTTCATTTGTAAGCATGAATGCACCGATGCACTTGATTACTAACACACCACGCAAAATAATATATCTTATTCACGCGGTGCATCATGTAACTTTACGAACTGATGTGTTAGAGGTACTAAAACACACTGTCGAATAGCTAAATAATTTTATGCAGTGCATCAATAAATGGATGTGTCGGTGTGTTCCTCTTTTACCTATGCACTGCCGGGGAATTTAACAATATGTTTCATTGTTCCCTATAAATTTATAGGGGCACCAACCACGGTGCGATCCAAACATCTTGAACGCATCGTGCATAATTTTTTTTTGTTTTTTAAATAGTGAAAAAATAATTCAATTTTAAATTTTATTCTACTGAAAACTTAGGTTATAAAGAAACAAAGAGATTACCTGGACATTTTGTCGTTGGGGAGGCATGGTTGGCATGTAGTAAAAAAAACCAAATTTTCCCACCATTTGGAAAAATTCGAAAGCCATGTACACAACAATAGACGGAAGGAAGGCAAGCAAGGGAAGCACCAACTATAGGGCACTTCATAGAGGCAAAAGTGACACCGATTCTTTTTAGATCTACAACGAAAATGGTAAAAATGAATTTTGCGACCGATAAATTATTTTTTATTAAACCCTATTCCGGTGTGCTCGATGACTGAACGCACCGGTGCTACAATATTTATGTAGTGCACCGGGTAATATTTTTAACAAATAAACAAAACATGGTGCACACCATGTGTCTGGTTACTATCGAGTGCACCGACGTATATATTGTACGATGCACCAATGCGTCCGATGTTACATAAGGAACTGATTATTTGTTTTAAATAACCCTAACACGGTGCTCTCTTTGGAGTAACGGTGCCCCCCGGTGCATCAGTATACTATGGAGCGCGTAGGCATATATTTTTTGAAATAATCCTACAATGGTGCTTAAATGTTTTTATTTAACCATATCACTGTGCGCTCTATTATTAGAGGCACCAATGTGTTTCGTTTAACAAGTGCACCAGATGACATTTTTTTTTTAAATAACCCTACCACGGTGCGTCTGAAAAGAGAACATGTGTTGATCGGTGCATCATTATACAATGGAGTGCACTGAAGTATATTTTTTGAAATAATCCTACGATGGTGCATATTTTTTTTATTTAATCATGTCACAGTGCAGTTATTGATGAAACTCCTTGGTGCGTTGATGTTTTATAGATGCACCGGTGCAGTGTCTTTTAAATATACGGACCATTCTTCTTTAAAAGTTATCGGAATTTTTATTTTCCAGTAATATAGATTATAATTTTTCTAGACTGAGCATGTTGTAGACTCAAGGATTTGGTGAACTCCCAACTATATTATAATTGGGTAATGATTATAGTGTAGGATTTTGAGAGATGGTTATGGTCATTGGCGATGAGATCAAGGTTATGATCATTGACGGAAAGATCACGCAGGTTATGATCATTGACAGAGAGACCACGCAGGTTATGATCATTGACAGAGAGATCATGCAGTTTATGATCATTGATGACATGATCACACAAGTTATGATCATTGATGACAAGATCACATAGGTTATGATCATTGACAATCATGCAAGATGGTTATGATCATTGAAAACGAGATCACACATGGTTATAATCATTGATGATCATGATGGAGATATAAGAATGGCGATCTAGATAGTAGTAGGTACCCATGGAGAAAGATTCCCATCGTGGACATCATGGTCATAAGAACTCAAATTGTCATCATAATCACACACAATTGTGAATTAGCAACTAATATAGATTAGAATTTTGCTAGACAACCTGTTAGTTGGGAGTTCACCAAAAACTTGAGTCTACAACATGCTTCAGATTATTATAGATTAGAATTTTGACAGACTACCCATACTTTAGACTCAAGTATTTACAGTTGAAATGCATATACTTTAGACTCAATTCTTTATAGCTGAAATGATTATACTTTACACTCAAGTATTTACATTTGAAATGCAGACAAACAAATTCAAAAAAACGGTGAGGAAACAAATCCATCTCCCTCTCCCTCGCCTCCCAATCCTATACAACATTTTACAGGTCAACCTTATGCTCTTGCTACTCTCTCGACTGATGTCTCTGCATGATTAAGAATATGGCCGGTAATTGTTTTTAATTTAACCCTTTTACGATGCGCTAAATAAATAGCCACACCAGTGTGTTGTTATTTACATAGCGCATTGGAGAATATTTTTGAAAACCTTACCATGGTGCACCATTTTTTGGGAGCAACCATCCACACTGGTGCAATTGTTTAAGTAGCGCACTATCGTACATAAAAAAATTAAAAATAACACTACCACGGTGTGCAATTTTTTAGAGCAGCTGTGCACCCTACTACATCATTATTTCTATAGCGCACTGGAGTATTTTTTTGTTTGAAATAACCCTACTACGATGCGCTAGTTTTGCAGGAACTGGTGCATCATATGTATAAAATGAAATGGTGTGTTATATATTTATAAGCGCGTCGTACAAAAACATTCATTAAAACCTCTGCCTACTTGCCTCCGCTATAAATGGATTTTTGGGCTATTATAATAGGGGCATCTGCAAAAACCTTCGCTAAAGGGTATTTTCCGTGTAGTGATTTTGTAACGTACCCATCCACCAGTATACTGGCCACACTACTCCAAATCACAATTCAAGAAATGATTTCAAATTCTGATAACAATTAACTAATAAATAAGCATGAAAGAAACACAATAACAACACATGCAATTATCAAGATTAATTTTAGTCTTTATAAGAATTTTTAAACATGTCATGCACAACAATAACCAACAAGCATGCACATTATACATGCATACATCAGAGATAATAATTAATAAACAATGAAAATAAATATACAAGCAAAGGAAACCATGACAAAAATCACTTGGCTTAAACAAAACCAATCGCCAACTGGCTGCAAACCAAGGATGTTCCACCTAACCTTAGACGTTGTTGTTCTAAGTCTCAATAGTAGTTCACCCCTAAGCTAGGGTTGTGAATCCACAAGGATGAACTCTAGAGTGACACTCAGCTTCCCAACATAGTCAACACTCAAGCTCTCATAGGTTTCTAAACACACAACAATCCAAAGTACACCAAATCTCTTCTCTCTAGCCTACACTACTCAAATACAATGAACCCCCTTCACTACCACACAACCCCTTAGGATGTCCACCTCTTTCCAAGGCTCCTCTGCATCTAGTTAATAATATCCATGTTGAGACTCTCATGATTCATAGATATGAACAAGTCCTGGTACATTCCAATGCATCTCAGGGATACATGTACCAATTCATGGCTAGAATACACTAGCAATTACTACATCCAACAAAAAAATGGCTCCTTTCCTCAACAATTTGTCCCCATGTTCCAACCAAGAAAAATAATTAATATGAAGAATAATGAATGAAGAACCAAATGAAAGAGTGAAAGAGTGAACCCCCAAACAACCCAAAAAGGGAGTTTATATATTTACTTGGAAATCAAGAACCACATGGCCTTTCCTCCAAGAAGCTCATGTAACCACTTTTCTCAATTAAAACCAAGACAAGAAAATAAGATTTATTAAAAATACTTATCCCCTTTAGCCCCCTCTCTCAGAATAATAGTCCCCTATAAATATTGTCCTTGTCCATCTTGCAACCAGTGATGTATTTTATTATTTTCAATGTTCAAAATATTACATTTCCTAGGCACTCTGGCCTTTCATCAAATAGAAAAAATACATTAAAAATATGGGTACTCAAAACCAGGGTATTACACATTCCTTCGGTGAGACATCTTAAGGTATTTTGTTACATTTATTATGCCTTGATTCCTAAGGAGCAAGAAATCAATCTTGATGCAAGGAGTCAGAAGTGCATATTCTTTGGGTACTCAAATACCACCAAGCGATATCGTCTTTATGATGAGGCAAACAAGAAATTCATCCTCTCCAAAGATGTAATCTTTCTTGAATCCTAGAAGAACGAAGAAATGTTTTAGAGACAACTTGTTCAACTAGATAGATTCACTCATGTAAATACATATCATGAATTTGATGATGAGATTCCACATATTGAAGGGGGGATCCCTATCTTGGGTAAATATTTAGAATATCCTTTTGAAGCACCATCTTCCCCATATGAAGAAGTTCTCGCCACTTCATCAAAACCTAAATTTCATTTGGATGATATGATTTAGAGGATTGAAAATATAAGGCTTGATGAGAAATCAACACCATCTCAATCAACTAACCAACTTAGACCATCTCAGAAAGGTTTTCCAAAATGGCTCACAAAAACACTTGAAAGTGTTCATCTTGATGAGGTTAGAAAGACAGGAACCAAAATGTCATCAAGGCAAGAAGGAGGCAATGTAGATAATTCAAACTCAGGTGATGTAGATGAGATGGATGTTTCATATGATTGTGAGTTGAATTTATCTACTAACCTTGAATCATATTCCTTTGAAGAAGCCACTTCTCATGATGAATGGAAAGAATCCATGTAGAGGGAACATGATTCTCTCATAAAGAATTGGACATGAAAGTTGGTGGACCCTCCATTTGGAACTAAACCACTTGGTTGCAAGTGGGTATTCAAGAAAATGTATAGATCATATGGTTCACTTGAAAATCACAAAGAGAGGCTCATGGAAAAAGGATTTTCATAGAAAGAAAGAGTTGATTATGAGGAGACTTTTTTCCCCATATCAAAATGGGACACCATCTGTACTCTATTTTCCACGACAACATAGAATGGATGGAAAATTCATCAAATGGACGTGAAGGTTAATTTCGTGAATGGAGACTTGAAAGAGAATGTTTTCATGTCTCATACAGAAGGAATTTTTGTGAAGGGACAAGAACATAAGGTATGCAATCTCATCAAATCCTTATATGTCCTTAAACAAGCACCACAAGCATGGTATGAAAAGTTAATTGAGCATCTTCTCAAATTAAATTTGAAACATTTCAATCTTGACAATGCAACTTTGTTTTTGAAGAAAGTTGTAAAAACTCTTGTATATCTTGTAGTTTATGTAGATGCTCTGTTTATAACATGGAACAATGAAAGCTACATTGCATCCATAAAGAAAGAGTTGAAGAAAGGCTTCAAGTTGACATATTTGGGACATCTTCACTACTATTTGGGAATTGTGGTGATTCAAAATCCAAAGTAAATATTCATATCCTAAAAGAAGTACATTGGAGAACTATTGAACAAGTTTAGCATGGATGAGTGTAATCTTGTTTCTACTCTAGTGGAACATAATTTGAAACTCACATCAAAAGAATTTGAGGATGCAACCAAGTATAGACAACTTGTGGGAAGTCTTATCTATATTACTACCACTAGACCAGACATTTCATTTATTTTTGGGTTTTTTTCTAGGTTCATGCAAAATCCTTCTGAAGGACATTGGTCTGCTACAAAAAGAGTTCTAAAATACTTGAAGGGAACACACAGTTTTGGACTCAGGTACTCTAAGGTGGATGACTTCAACCTAATCAAATATACTGATTCACAGTTCATTGGGGATAAGTAAAATGAAGTGTCAAATTCATGTTATCTCATGAGTCTTGGATCAATAGTTGTCTTCTGGAGACCATGCAAATAGTCAATTCCAATAGATTTCGCAATAGATGAAGAATATGTGGCAATTGCAAAAGCAATGAAGGAGATTGTGTTGCTAAGGAAAAAACCTAAATATTTGTAGGATAAATAAGTGAATTATACTCCTCTTCTAGTTGACAATACTTATGCAATCAAGTTGGCCAAGAATCCTAGATTTCATGATCGAACCAAGAACATAAAAACAAATTTTCACTTGATTTGACATCATGTAGAGGCCAATACTATTCACTTGAGACCTTTTTCCACAAATGATCAAATTGTGGACATCTTCACCAAAGCGCTTGGAAGCTAAAATTTTGAAAAGTTCAAAATGATGCTTGGACTCACACACACCCCTTTGTATTAAGGGGGGAAATATTGGACATGTAATCCTTTGGAATTTGTTACCTATGTAAATATGATTGTAAATATGAAGAGTCGTAGGTGATAGGAAGAATCACACATAAGTTAAATACCAACTGTCACTAAAAAATGTATTTATAGATGTTTATGTTAATGCAATAAACAAGTATGAAGTTATAATTCGACCCTACCCGGCCTATCAAAAATAAACTTGACGCATAAATTATGCAAAAAATACTATGGAACCTTCTTGTTATTGTGGGGAGGTTTATCGATTACCATGAGCCACCTATCCATCAAGCTGTATTTGAATGACTACAATGTACAATAGTTCATGCAAAGACACTTCTTTCTTGGATTAGGGGGTTGGTTGGTTGTATGGTCAATAAATAGTTGGACAATCATCTCTTTAGTAATATGTGGATCTTTCACCTCTTCCTTCTTATGTTGGTTGAGTAGTATTCTATCATCCTAGCCTGATATTCATATATATTGGATAATTTCTCATAGGCATGGTCAATGAAGCAACAATGGTGTCAAGCAAAGTGGCCAAGGAAACATGAGATGGCTCTCTAGTATTCCTAAGCTCACCAATTAGGTTTCTAGGTTGATATAAACATTGAATAATTTTTGTGTATGGGTTTTTTTGGGGTGGTTGAGCATTAACATTTGGATTTAGATCAGAGTTTTGCTCCATTTTAGCGGAGTAAATAATGAATTTAAACAACAAAAAAGTAATTTTACAAAGTATTTTAGTTTAAATATGATTTAACAAATACAAAATAAAATTTGGGATACACCCTATCTCAATTGAGAACTCCTCTATTAGCAATGATGAATGACAACAATTCCAACTTCCCTTGTGCTTGTCCTCGTCATATCAAGTTTGAGTCAGAAACAAAATGCACCAATTGGTTGGAGAAAATAACAAAGAAGAGAGGGGATGGGTCAAAGAAAATGGTGGAAAAGAGGCCATGTCTCTTTATATGGAGGAATGTGCATGCATTAATAATGTATGCATATTCTTTTCACATAGATAAAAAATATACATGGAAGGAAATGTGGAGGTAGGAATGGGGAGAATATGGAGGTTTAGCAAGGTCCAAGGAAATTCAAACAGGAACACATGCATGCTCTTGAAATTAACAACAAGTGCACATTCCTATTGCAAACAATTTGCAAAGCAACTTCGTATGCCCACCCTTAAGACATGGAAATTATTAATTCTTGGTATTTCGATACATGTTAGGTCGTTAACATAAAAAATGATCAATTATTGGTATTTTAACCATTCTTACATTATTAATCATATGTATAGTAATTTATAAGATCAACATAAATTTTGTATATATGTTTATTATGTCTTGTGGAAAACATTATACATGGTTGTATCATAATGTTTAAAATGGTTATTTCTTATTAATATGTTGCTCCTTTTAATTTGTGTTATGTTTAGAAAAATTAATACTCAATATTTGATATTTACTCCTTAAAATACAAAAAATTGTTTAATGCATCTTTCTTTAATTGTTTTTATCGAAGTAGAAAGGAACTTAAGCTACATAGAGTTTTGTTGCTATGTTTTTTCATAGTTAAGACATTTCTCTCTGTCTTTCATAGTTGAGACATATTTGTTTGTCTCATTGTTTTGGGAATTTTATTATTAGTCCAAGTTGAAGGCCATGACTATAACATTTTATTCATCATTCACCATCCATTAGTTTTTCTTTGACTACAAATATTTTTCTTGTCGTCTAATGTTGTACATATGCTTAACAAAATAAATATTTTTTATAATATCTAAATTTATTTTATCACACATGTGATTAGTAGACCAATTCGATGTATTTTGGGTGAGGTCTAACCTGTAACGCCCCTCAACTCATCCAAGGAACATTACCTACAAAATTATACACATAAAATCAAAATTTCCGCTAATATGTTTGTTGTAGCTTACCAGGTGCATTTAAATTCACAATTTAAACCAGATTCAGATAGTCATAATGAGATGAATCTACAACACTCTAAATGTAAAATAATGCAACAAATAACTCATTCACAACAACAATAAACCATTCACATACACAGAATTAAACACATCAATTAAACTCAAGAAATAAATAAACACTTATCTTTTATAAAATGTTTATGAAACCAACTACTTGGGAAGGACGTTCCACCCAACCATAGACCAGTTTTTCTAAATTTCAATAGAAATTCACCCACAAGCTAGGGCTAGGAATCCAAAAGTGAAGGGAGAATCTCACAATCCACTCACAACTCACTATCACACAACCCACTGGTATTCTCCTACAACTATCCTAGATTCCTTCCAGCTCCCTTACCCTTGGCCTTCCCAACTCAAGGAATGTATCCTTTCACTACTCTCAGTCCATCAAGTGTATCGTTTTTTTATCAGGGTCTCTCTGGAACATGCAACTATGAATCTCTCTACTTGGAACTCTAGGGAACTCAATTCTACGAAAACTACTAGCAACCAACAAAAACACTTGTTGCTATACTAAAACTCACTTAGGAGTTCACTCTTTAGGCTTGGAAACCTATTTATTCAGTTTCCAGCTCCAAATATGCTCTAAAATTCTCCATAATGATCCTAAATTCACTTTTGTCAGTTGGTTTAGATCTGGTTCTCTCTTTTCCTTCTTCTATTCTCTATTCATGCCAAAACTGAATGTGTAAAATTGCTTGTAACAGTCCATATGAATTTCCTCTATTTTCCCAAGACAATTGACTACTCACTCTTCCCAAGATTGATTGCTTATTCCCTATTATTTCCAATAACTATGGTATCTGACTCTCACACCTTCCCTCTTACATGAGTTTAATGATTGGGCTCTCACACACTCAAACAGAAATATGAGGTTTCTCCTAAATGATAGTAAAATTCAAAAAATCGGGTTTGGATTAATACTCATAAGTCATTTCCCCCTTGGGATCCCTCTTAGACACTCCCTAGGAATTCCCTCTCTTGTGGATTAATAATTCCCCATCTATGTCCTTATTCCCAATAACCCGTATCACATTATATTTATTAAAATTCAAAAAATACATTTTGTATATTACATCATTTGGCCACGTCCACATTCATATCTATATTACGCATTAATTAAAATGGGGATTATAGTGGGGATGTTACAATCCCCCTTCCCTACAATTTTTCATCAACCTCGATGCACAACACCATGCTGAAATAAATAAATAAATTTACATCACAATATTCATAACATAAAACAAAATTATGCAATGTTTACCCTCCAACAATAGTCCCAACCAAAATCTCTTATTCTTCTCAACCTATTGTCCCAAGGAATACACCCCCTTCATTTCCTTTAGTCCATCGGGTCACAACATTTGTTTATTAGGGCTATCAATATAGGTACCCAAGAATTAGACATGCAGTTCTGGAACTCTAGCTACCCAAAAATAGAGGCTTGCATTTTCAATTCCTTTTTTCCTCAAGATTGGAAAAAAAATTTGGGTATGCCTCCCGCTTAGTTTATTCATGCTCCCAAATTGCATCTTCAGGACTGTAGCAAGTCCATTTAAATTTTACCATACCTATGGATTTGTTCCGGGGCACTTTGAATTTGCAGTGAAGGATGTGCACTAGTTCCACCTAGAAATCCTCTTCATTTTCCACTTGGATCACAATCCAATCAATTATGTGATTAGGGTCATGCACATATTTCTCTAATAATGATACATGAAAAACATTTTGCACTCTCATGGATGTAGGAAATGCTATCATGTATGAAATTGGACCTATTTTCTCTAATATTTTGAAAGGCCCACAATATATTACTTCCAAATTTGGGAAACAACACAATTTTATTGGACTTCTCTTTGATTTTACTTTAAGAAACACATGTTCTCCCACTCTAAAATATTTGAAAATTGTGTTCTTTTCCGCATAGAGTTTATGCTTGTCCTAGGAAGCCTTTAATTTTTTCCTGATCCTTGTCATCTAGTCTTCCATTTCCTTTAACAAATCTATCCCAATGATGGCTCCGTCTGTTGGGTTATACAAAATCACTGGTGTGTTGCATTTTCTACCATACAAATCTTTAAAAGGACTCATTTTTAATGATGCATGATACCCATTATTATAGGAAAACTCCACTAAGTGGATATAGTCTACCCATTTTTATGGTTGATCCATAACATACATATCGATCATGTCTTCAATTATCCTATTTATCCTCTCTATTTTCCCATCTTACTCTGGGTGATATATTGTACTAAGATTCAGATTTGTTCCAAATACTTTGAACAAACATTGCCAAAATTTGGATGCAAACTTGAAATATCTATTTGAAACTATTTCATTAGGCACTCCATGTAGCCTGACAACTTCCTTCATGTAAATATCTACAATATTTACTACCTTATGTGTTTTTTTTATAGGAATAAAATTTGTTGCCTTAGTCAATTTTTCCACCACCACTATGATGGAATCATGTTGCTTCACTCTTCTGGGTATCTTTGTAATAAAATATAGCGTGACCATTTCCCACTTCCATTCTATAATGGATAATGGATGTAGCAACCTGTTAGATTTTTGTTCTCAGTTTTTACCTTCTGGCACTCTAAACATCGGGCTATGTAGTTAGCCACTTATTTCTTCATTCCTGACCAAAATTGTTGGCTCCTTACATTTGTAATGGAATTATAATATATTGGGTGCCCAACATATGGCACATTGTGCATTTCTCTCAGCACTATATTTTTCAACTCTATTGAATTTGGCACATACACCTTATCTCTATACAAGAGGATACCATCCCCTTTCAATTCATAATTTTTAAAATTTTGTTGTGAATCCTTGTTGTTAGTTTTTTTTTAGTTGTAAATAATGTTGATCTAAATTTTTTTCTTCAAGAATTTTGTTTTTTAAATCTGTCATGTACATGTTGATGGTCTAAACATGCATGTCATGAGCTCTTCTACTAAGTGCATCAGCCACCTAATTTTCTTTTCCTTTGATATGTTTGATTTCACAATCATACTCACTCATAAATTCCAGCCATCTAGTTTGTATGGAATTTAATGTTGGTTATCCAAATAAATTTTTTAGACCACAATGGTCTATTATTAGCTCAAATATCCTCCCCATGAGGTAATGTCTCGACATTTTTAATGCATGTAGAATGGATTATAACTTTATATCGTGTGTGGCACAATTTCTCTCATGCTCTTTTAATTTTCTTGACTCAGACCATACCACATGATCATTTTGACTAAGGACTCCATCAAACCCTTCCTTGCACACATCTATGCACACCACAAATTCTTCATCCAGATATGTAATATTTAATATGGGTGCACTTGTCAAAAAACGTTTTAACTATTAACAACTTGCTTCACACTTAGAAGTCCATTCAAACTTCATTCTCTTCTTTTGCAAAGAAGTGATTGGTATTGCAATATTTGAAAACCCCTTTATGAATCTTCGCTAATAAACCACAAGACCCATAAATGATCTGATCTCTATCACATTTCTTGGCACTAGCCATCCTTTAATGGCCTCTATCTTCTCATGATCAACTGCTATCACATTTTCTGAAATAATATGCCCCAAGTAATGGATCTTCCTTTGATAAAAATATGTGCTTACTTAACTTGGCATACAATTTATGCCCCCTTGAAAAATTTTGCATCATTCTCAGATGCTTCTCATGACCTTCCTCAAACTTAGAATATATGAGAATATCATCTAAGAAAACAATTATGAACTTGTTTAGGAACTCCCTGAACACTCCATTAATTAGACACATAAAAGAAAATAGGGCATTTTATAGTCCAAATAGCACTACTGTGAATTCGTAATTCCCATACCTTGCTCTAAACATTTTTTTGTTGATATATTCTTCCTTTATCCTCACTTGATGATAACATGATCTCAACTCAATATTGGAAAATATCCTTGCACCTTTCAAATGATCAAATAAATCATCAATCCCTGGCAAAGGATATTTGTTCTTTATAGTGACCTTATTCAATTATCTGAAATCAATGCACAACCTCAAGGTTCCATCTTTATTTTTCAAAAAAAGAGTTTGGGTTCCCCAAGGTGACACACTTGGGAATATATACCCTTTCTTCAAAATTTATTCAAGCTACATATGTAACTCTTTTAATTCTAGTGTTCCATTTCTATAATGTGTCTTGAACACTAGGGAAGCTCCTGGCACCAAATCAATAGAAAAATCAATTTTCATCTTTGGTGGAAATCTTGGGATTTCCACAAAAACATCTTCAAAACCTTTTCAAACTCGATGGTCTTCAATAATTTCCATTTTATTCCTAGTCGCCTCTTCCAAGTGGGCTAGAAAAATTTGACATCCTTTTCTAAAACTCTTTTTTAGTCACATGGATGAAATTTCTCTGAGTAAAACTCTTGGAATTCCTTGAATCTTTCCTTGTTGTCCTTTCTCATTAAAACACGTTATTGTCTATTTGTAATAGTCTAGGAAATCATGGTGTTTTTATAACCAATCCATATCAATTAGACATTCATATGAACCCAAAGGTATGATGTTCACGTCAACCTTTGTGTCAAGTCCATTCATGTCTATTGGAAAATCTTTAACCGACTCATTGATCTTTCTCTTAGCCCCCGTGGATAATTGAACTAACCAAGATTTATTATGCTCACTCCTTTGCAAGTGAAAATTTTCAATAATTTTAGAGTTTATATAACTATGGCTAGCTCTAGAATCAATTAAAATTGCTATAGGATAATTACTGATCTTACCTTCAAGTTCAATCATGGGGGACTAATATTTTGATTGCTTTTTTTCCAAGGTTGAATAAATCATTAGCATGATTCCTCCCATGTCCTACATTGTTTCAACCTCCTAAATTTTGTGGAAATTTTTTATTTTGTCACCTTTGTGAGGGTAGTCCCTATACAAGTGATTTCCATCACATCCCCAACATTGTACATGTTGTTGCCTTGGTATTTTCCCAAAAGAATATGTTGTCTTATGGATGTATGTCCTTTATGATTTGCTTGGGAGTTATTATTGAAAATTGGTGGCTTAAAACCTTTCTACCTTTTCTCCTTCTTACCCTTCATCTTATCATTCCAAGTCTTTTGAAATACTGGCCTCCCTATGCTCTGCTCATAAATATGCTTTTCTCTCCTTAAGGATTCCTCCAAATTCTTGGGGTTGACATAATGCATCTTGTCACTGTAGAAGGAGGGAAAACCACTAAGAAACCTTTGGATTTTGACTTTATCATATTTTATGAAGTCCACATACTTCAACAATTCAAAGAATCTATTCTCATACTCATCCATTCTCATGATTCCCAACTTGAGTTCAAAGAAATTTTTCACCTTCTTTTCATAGTAATGTTCATAATTTTTTTTCCATTGGAAATATCCTTTGAATCACTTCCATGAGACCCTCTTCTCATCAAGATGCTTGGCTTGCTTAAGTTTGTCCCACCACATCGCTTCCTTACCTTGGAAGTGGTAGGTTGAAATTCTTGTTTCTACCCTTGAGGGGTAATCATGCAACTATAAATATTTCTTCATTTCCAACAGCCGAGTTGTTGACGATTAAAATCGCAACGAGGATTTTGCCCGCAAAGTATTGCTAAAGCCTATTATTATAAGCTAACAAGATATATAATACTAGTAGGTGGGACCCCCTTGTATATTGGGAGATCAGATCTGGTGCTTGTTTCATGTTATGTTGTTGTTCGACATTGCTATAGAGTTCTACATGATTGATGAAATCTTGGTTTTATTGGCGATGGATAAGGTCTATTATTTCTTGGTTCTAATTGCGACAAATTAATGATGGATAAGGAATGTTATGTAGGCTCTAATTTCATGTTACGGTGGCCTATGTTATCCATTGTTACCCTTGCTATATGTTCTTGGATCCATTATTGTGACACCTGCATAATAGACATGTTAGTAATAATATATAAGAGAATTTGAAAGGAGATAAAAAAAATATAACAAAGTGCAAAAAGAAGAAACTAAACTATATTAATATGCTACACTATATGCATTGGAATTAAAAGGACGATTGTTAGTCCTAGCTAACGGGGTTAGTGGCTATACGATTTATTGAGTTATATGGATATTATGTGATATGTGTTATAGTATGGTTGGCAGTGGTTAATGGGACATAGGGTAGTGCTCTTGACAATTAGTGGATGTTGGTTTCGATGCATGGTTTAATTGAATGAATTAATGGATTAGTGGGATGGCATGTAATAAGGAACTGAATGACTGGAGGATGGAGGTGACGTGCATTTACTTCATGTCACTCCATACCCCTTCCACTGGTCGTCACCCTGGATATTGTTCAATTGTGTTCGTTGGGGTTAAGCTCTGATTTTCAAGCAGAGGAAGAATTGTCGGCCAAGCTCAAGTTTTTAAGGTTTTCTCGGTTATAGGTATGTATTTTCACCATCCATGAACCCACTTTGGTTATGAAATAGATATTGGCTCGGTGATGTATGAGTTTGTGATTTCCTTAAGTCTAGCAACTGTTAAATTTGTGATATTTTTCTAGAATGAATGGTGGGTGTGGTTTCATTGCAATAATGTTTGAATTTATAGTGTCATTGATCATTCTGAGTTTAGAATCCATGAAGTCTCTTTGCCATCCTTATTGGTCTTGGTTGAAGAGTTTTCATTTGGTCCAGATTGGTTGGCTGTCTCCATGCTTTCTATCACCATGCCTAGTTGTTTGTTGTTATGGGGTTTGTTGGGTTTGATCCACTTTGTGTCACTCCATATCATTCACTTGGGTATGGGTTCATTCATGTTACTGGTGTTTTCACAGGGGGTTGTGATAGAGGTTATGCCAAAGGGATTTCTTAAGGTTGATTTCTATTTTCCGGCTCTGTTTTATCTTAGTATTCTTCAGTTGATTGAGAAAAACCATGAGGGTTATACCCTACGTGTTTTGAGTATTGTTACAGGACCAAAATGGAGACTTGTTCCTCTGTTCATAATCTCTCCTATCACGAGAATTGTCACCCTGTCTGCGAAGTTATTGGTGGTATACACTATGTGTGCAGTGTTGGTCTTAGAGTTTCTCACCTGATGTTGGGGGGGCGAATCTAGTCTCCCTATGTTGGTTCACAAAGAAAACCCTTGACTTGTCAAGATCAATTTTGATAGAGGGAACCGTTATGTCCGGTCAGGTATGTTGTTGATTGTTATGAGTTGGTGGTGCATCATCGACAGTATTCTATTGTTGGCTTGTCTTTGTTGATTATGTTGATAGTGGTTTTGGTTATTGGTTTTTGGTCACTACAATTGGTTCTTATAACAGTCAAATTGATAAGCTCAGCATCATTAATTGGTTGATTGGAGAAATGAGATTTCACAGTCATTGTATTTTACATTGTGATTATTGAATTATTAACCTAGCATTAGTTTTAATTGATTAAGTCACAACAATGCTTTGTGCGTAATGCGTGGGTATATGTGGCCTTCCTACAACATGTTAGGTTGAGTTGGGATTGTTGTGACTGTGGTTTTTTAATTTCCATGGGAGTATTGCAATCATGGTAATTATGGCATGGCCATCCACTATATATGCTATGGATATTATTGATTGTGCCATCATAGATGGTACGAGTTTTTAAATAGTATGGTTTTGTTGCAAATTTGATCAATTTATGAGATGAGATCGGGCTCACTGTTGCTACCTCGTTGTATTGATTGATATCCTAGCATTGTGGATGTTTAAATTTAGAGTAGTTGGACCTATACAGTCATAGAAATGCTCTATGTTTTGTCGAATGGTTTGTGTATTCCAAGCACAATATGAGTTGAAATGGTGATTGTTGTCTGTGTGCTTAAATGTCAAGTCAGGATCTTGGAAATTAAAATATTGATGGTTGTATTTGGCTGTATGTTATGTCCATTGATGAATATCATGGATCGTAGCAGAGATAGACACAGGTTCTATGATAGTATAATCTCTTTACAATTTAATTATTAAATGAATTAAAGGATGAAATCGGGAACATTTTTTGTGTCTGTATTTGATGATTGAAATAATTCATGGGAAGTGGTTGATGAGTTGACACTGAACATAGTGGAAATAAGTGACTGTGTAAACATTGGGAGTTGTTTTAAAACATTAAATGGACAATGAGAAAAAACATAACTCTTCTACAGGTTATTGTGGGATGCATATTGTCTTGTTTTGCTGAAACCACGTTAAAGATCTGATTATAAACAATGACCAAGTTAATGCACATAATTGATTGAATTATGCATAGTAGTTTTCATTTGATCATAATGATTATTTGGTTGGTGTTATTTCATTTTACATTTGATATAGAATGGTTTTATGGATTAATTAATTAATTTTATGAAAAATATCTGCTCTCTTTCCCTACCATTATTTCGCTTTTAGCTAATTACAACCCCATCTCCTTCCCACATTCATTTTTCACTCCCTTTTCTTAATATTTAATTACAGTTAAGAAGATTTATGTATTGAAGCAGTTTGAAATCGTGTTTCTTGGATGGATCAGGGTGATATTTTCTTTGGTTTGCATTACAGTTGATTGTTTGTTGTCTTTGATAAGTAACCATGTTTCTTTTCCCCCTCATTTTATCGTGTTTCTCTCAATACAAACCCCTCACATATCCCAAGACCTTATGTTCACCCCCTGCTCATAGAAAACAGTTAAACAATTTGTATGGATTGGATTGCCTGAGTCTGATATGTTGATGAGACAAAGTCTATTTCATATTTTTAAGGAGTTGTCATGTATGGTTGTAAAGAAACTATTTGCTAATCAATCATGCATGCAGGAATGAGATTTTTCATCTTAGGTATCCATGGTAGAGGCAACTGAGGGAGAGGTAATTGGAACAGAGGTCCAAGAAGGCCAAGATTCTCCATACACTTTGATGTTGACTCGCAAGAGTTAGGCCAGTTATTTCAGGTTAGATTTTTCAATTGGATTGGGAAAGGAGTGGTCCAACCTACGCTTGAAAGGTGTCCCTTCCAAGATCCACAAACCCCTGGTATAATCGTTCCCCCTCATGTCTCATTGAAACCTGAGGTTCCCGAAAATGGTGGATGGCAAGAGATTGTCCACCCGACAATTTCCCAACATCGTGGCTGGCTCAATTTATCCTTACCTGCTCCACCGCATAACAATCAGATTGTCAAAGCATCCCCTACCCACTCACCAGTGAAATCATCCTATGCTAGAAAAAGATTGAAGACCGAGGCCCACCATGCCCCTGAAAAAGGAAAAGCCATTGCTTCCCCTTCCTCACCCTCCAATGGATCTGATAATTCTGTGTCTTCTCGGATGCATTTGAGGGATGATTGCTCTCATGTGATCAACGCGATTATGCCTAAAGGCTTAGTGCAACCAAAGGAAAATTCAGAGAAATCAAAGGGTATCAACAACAATCAAGGAAGGATTGCATCTCATAGTGGAAAATATGGTTTTTGAGTTTTATTTTATTTATTGTTGATGACAATTGAGTTCAAAAGTTTTTTTGGACAACATGTTTTCTTTGGATACATGAGTAACATATTTTTGAAAATAATTTCAAATATCAATGAGATAAATTGTCAAATATGAATGTGATGATGGGAGTCACAAGGAGGGGTGTTTTTTTTAATTAACTATTTTTGTTATGATTGTTAAGATATAAAGGGAGTCACAAGGGATCCTACCTACTAGTTATTATTCATTTATAACCCTTATTATGATTATTACTTTTCCCCCTAACTAAAAAGTTGGTTGAGTTTTTAATGAACTTAACTAATGAAGTGGTTCAACTACTTCAACCAATTATGATTTTCTTAAAGGAAAAAGGAAAGGGAGGAACATGGAGGAGGATATAAGGAGAAGGATACTAAGGTTATTTCTTTGAGTTTGTGTTGAGATAGTTCAGTTTT
>CBVK0100154195.1:0-29142 GCA_900067695.1 Picea abies
TCTACAGTGTTTTGTTATGTATAGATTTGAATAGTAATCCAAATGCATAATCTCAAAGGCCAATAGGCATCTAAACATAAATCTAATATGTTTTGTATGAGAATCTATATATAGAGAGATATGTATATATTTAAGATATGTGTACAACCATCATATTTTAAATAAGCAACATTTCCAATATCATTTAACTATGTTCAACCATAGTATAATATGGTTATATGGTCCCTTAAGAACTGATTTCAATTATGTATACACAATCAACTCATTCCTAACAATTAACGTAACCATAAATATGACATCGACAAAAGAATGCAAGCTAAGATACATATCTGAAACCTGATGCTGGAATACAAATGGAACAACCACATTCCACCCAACAATAGAACATAACAACCAAGTTCACTTTCCCTGTTCACCCCTATCCTGACCATAAGTCCATAAGGGGAAACTAAATGATCCTCCTTAGTTGTAGTCGCCATCCACAGATCAAAAAATCCTTTGTCTCACACTAATTGTGCTCATAAAAACAAATAGTTTATCAGAAAAATCATTTTCCTCACACTAATAGTTCTCATAACAGAAAATAGTCTTCTTTCCCCCAACATCCTAAGAAATGGCTTGCCTCCTCCAATATGTTGTTTTTATATGCATCATTGTGCCTAGGTCTTACCTCCAACCCTCCTTGGGAATTTCACATCTTTATGAATCCTTGATTTTTAGGGGCTTCTATTGGTCAAACTCCACATTTTCCACTTGTAAAAATCAGCCTTGAGGTAACTCAAACATGTTCCCCACTCATGGAATCTTGGTCAGCTATTTTTAACCTGGTTGTTCCATTTGTCTTCCAAAATTTAATTTAAAAAAAGTTTGTCTTTCACATATTTCAAAATCAAATAAGTTAGTTGGGAAATTCAAATCTTTTCCCAATAGTCATAAATAATTAATTACTATAATAAAATTCCAAATTTGGATTTTCCATAAATGGAAAATAATTTCCAAATCTAAATTTTCCAAAAATTGAAATTTATTCCCATGTACACTTAGACTTTATTATTCTAATATTTTTGGGGATATTACATATGCCTAGTAAGCAAGAGGGTCTACAATTTTTCAAAAGGAGAAAAAATAGTTCTCTGTTAATCAAACCACCAGAGAGCTCCAATGCTCCCTGAGACATTGTGGGGGAGCGATGATAAAGAAATATTGCTCTGAATTAAACTATGAAAGGTCCCTAGTCGTGAGAAAAGTTTTAGAAAAAACCCAAAAAACTCAATAAACTCGGGGAAATTCAATTAGAAACTCTGTGAGACAACTTTAACAAAGATGAAATATGTATGGATAGATTAAATTAGAAAATGAGATCCAATGATAGGAAAAGGTCAATACGAACCAAGGAAATAAAAAAAAATGAAATTTAGATCCCCAGTGGAGTCACCAATTTTTGTTATGGAATAATTCCCCTGTGGACAGGTGAATTTTCCCTCGGATTATAGACCCCTAATACCAAGACAAAAAAACAAAAGTGCACACTAACATCCATTTGAATGTATTTTAACCAATCAGGAAGGAGAAAGGGTGTGATGCACCTTGTTTCAAAGTTTGTCCTTATTGCTTCCAATCCAAGCTTGATCTCCAAAATCCTTATCACAACTTGATACCTGGAATGCAACAGACAACAAAGAGAAACAACGAACTCCTTGTCTACAATATTAGATTAAACAAATTCATCTACAAGGATTGAAGGAACAATAGACAAGCACATGAAAGAATACAGAAGCTAGAAGGTAATAAGCCAATTATATTAAAATGAGAACCCAAGGAGAAAACTTACAAACATAGATGATGATGCAACACTCCTTCAAGATCTACTTGTTCAGCCCCTTTCTTGAAGGATCCACGATCAGAATAACAATGCTTTGTTGATTTCTTCCTCACTGTTCACCATGAGAATTCATCCATTTATAGGCTTTTAAAGGCTCAACCACATTGGTTATATTTTGGATTAGTTGAGGATATGACTCAATCAATTGTGATATCTCCCTTAGATGCAGCTTGAGAGTTAGATTCAAGCTAAACCAACTCGATCCATCCATAGTTGTCTTTAGAGAAAAAGGGGGTTTCTTCCAAGATTATCTCAACCAATTCGGTGCTCCCTTACAATGGGAAACATAGTGCTATGATGCTCCCTATGAGATGGTAAATGAGTTCTAGCGCTCCCTACATATGATTAGGAGATCATTGATCTTTCTAAAAGTTCCCAAGATGATTAATTCTCATAGAAAAACACTTTTCTTTGACTGTCAAATC
This sequence comes from Picea abies, assembly GCA_900067695.1. NCBI lineage: Eukaryota > Viridiplantae > Streptophyta > Pinopsida > Pinales > Pinaceae > Picea > Picea abies. The sequence continues at coordinate 2,308 of CBVK0100154195.1, forward strand.
ATGGAGCTTCTTCTTCTAACATGTTTTAGGGGTTGTATCAAGTGTTTTCATTGTATCATTCACGATGCGACACTTACAGAACTTTTGATGCTTGAATCCATTAGGAACAAAATGAAAACCTCATGAGGATATAAATCTCCCTGCATTTTTATAGAGGTGGTACGCCTTTTTTTCTTCAGATTTTCATGGGACTTTGGGTCTTCAAAATATGGGACTTAAAAAATAGCCATCATGATAATCAAAGAAAAATAAAATTACGGGAAATTAATGTTTGGTTTTTGTTTAAAAACGTTCCTAAGAAAGGACCAGGAATCACAAATTACATACAATAAAGAAAAATGAGAAAAATTTCATCACATCCATCATATTTTAACTTAAGATTTATGATCATATAAAAATAACAAAGAAGATGGTTCACATGCATAAGAGAAATTTAATAGAGTGGAAACATGGGAAACTCAAATAATGATAATTTTAGATCAACATCAAATACTTTATATTGTGAAAATAGGGTTACAAAGCACAGTGAAGATCATTCCCAATGTAACTCTCTTAAAATTTCTAAATTTAAAATGTGTTTTTGTTAAAGACTAGGATTGGGGATCCCACGGAACATAAAGAAAATAAATACGAGTAAGCTTGTAGAAGGAGGAATGTCGGATAAAGTGGAACAACAATACCTAGAAAGAATAAAATAATAAGTTATTAGTCTTTGGTTAGACCTTTATAGTGAAAGAGGTTGAATAAATGGATGAAGGAATGGATAAAGAAAGAAAAATATGATTAGTGTAAACTTACTATGATGGTATCTCGTGTTTTCATTTTCTTGCTGATGTCATTTTATCATTGTCATTAAGGGTTATAGGAACTGTCTCAATTTCTTCTTTACCTTCATTGGTCAGGTTATCGATAGGTTTGTTGAACCATTATTCGATGTAAGTCTTCATTTGTGCCATGTTGATTCGATGTCGTATTTTGATGTTGAACAACTCACTCTCCAAGTCTCTTGGATCAAGGGAAATGCCATATAATGCTTCTTCAATGTCCTGATTTTTTACGAAATAATCCACTAGCCAGTTATCTATGGCATATTCATCATACTCAATTATTCCATAGAATTTTTCAATTGACAATCCTTTAAAAATATCAACTTCCTCATCGAACTTTTGTTTCATTAGGAACAATGAGTTGAGGATCAACTTGGGATCTTGGAATTCGTTAGTTCTTCCATCTAGGTCCACCTCCATGAGCCTTTTGAATAATTCTTCCTTCCTTGATATGCCTTGGCTGCACACTTGAACAATGTTATTCAAGTTCTTTATCTTTTCTTTCCAACATGTGTTCAATTGTTTGATCCGACTTGGACAGGGAAGGTCCTACTCTCTTCTCCTTATCTCTAAAATGTTTGAAACTTTAACACCAAAGGGTACCATAGAATCGAGGCAAAAACCTTCTTGATTTATTAGGTCAACCTACAAATACCCATGGAAGGCATGCGTCCTCGAGACAAAACAAATCATGTTCTTTGAAATTGCCCAAGCTTTCATGATCAGTGCCATTATCTTCCTGATGTTACTCTCCACATAGCTCCTAGATGATGTAAGTAAGATTGACAATCCTTTTAATTTATCCGTGGGTGTAGTGGGTCCAACAATTGACAAAGGGATGGAAAGAAGTGGAAGACGCATCAAGGTCTCTTCCAATTCCTTAATACTTTCCTTTAACTTATACTTTCTACTTTGATACCACCAATGGAGTCGTCCAATGCATCATCGGTTGCTCTATGGATTCTGGAAATATGGGAAGGCCACATATTTCTTAGTTTAACCTATGAAAAATATTTCTCCTTTTTATTCTTCACATCATTCTTCTCAATAATTAAATATTTAGACTCACTATCAAAGACAATGATCTGAAATGCAAATGATTCCTCTTCATCGATGATTTCATTTTCAACAATTTCAAATGATGGATTATAGTGGGTCGTGCCTCCTGGATAATCAATGTTAGGAAACATTTTATCGATGTGATCCTCGAGATCCATATATTTGAGGGAGAAACTATTTATGTCAGTTTCGACGTGATGTTCTTCTTCCCCTTGTACAATATTATTCCTTTTCTTCCTCAGAGGAAGTCTATGTGAGCTTGCAATTTTTCCTGGAGGGGGGTTCTTGTCTCCTCCTCTGCCTAAACTACTGTTGATTACATTTTTAGATGGGTGGGCCACTGGAGCATTGATTCAAGATGTTGTAGTCTTAGGAGTAATAGTTGGGGACTGGGAAATATTCTCATTATGACCCTTTCCTTTATGTTTGTAAAATTCATTGGTACTGAGTATCGTCTCTAAGTCACCAGCAATGTGAGTAGGAGCGCCCAAGATATTATCTTTTTCTTCTCCTAGAACAATGTGGATAAATGAATTTCTAAATGATACAGACAAAATGTGTTCCATGAAAATACCATTAGGGTCAAACCCTTTTTCCTTATCATCATATTTCAAATTCACATTCTGGAAGTGGTTCACGAATTCATCGATTTTGTTCATATTTCTGAATATAAATCCCCAATTCTCCAAGGCAATGGTATGAATTTATTTTTATGTTTCTCATGGAAAAAGTGTAACCATAATTTATATCTATGTGTGAATTCTATAACAAACATTTTATCAACAATATGTCAAGGGATAAAAGAAGGATTTTACATAGAACCAAAAATCCTGATGACAATGTGGTTTTCCATTTTCTCCACCATCCCCTTTCAGTCCAAGAATTTATTCACCTGGTCCGACATCCAAGGGGTGTATTTTCCAAAAAACAGTCCTTTGAAAATAGAGACAAAATCATTAAAAAACTCATAAAAATGAAAGGAATCTTTTTGCCGCCACAATGCTTGGTACGAAAAAGTCATTGGATCAAACTCACAATTCATCTTCTTGCATATAGAAAATTTAGGAAATTGACAGCAATGTGCTATCGTAAAAACCAATTAAGAATCCATAACTAATTTCTTATCCTTTTTATATTAAGAGAACTGGGAAGAGATTTCAATGGAAATCAACTTTCCCCAATCGAAAATGGCCTGCTCCTTGACAGTAAAATATAAGATGTAAAGAATCATGCAAGAAATGCTGGCAATATTTTATTGGCCAGTCACTCTGGTGAATAACCAAGCAATTTCCCGTAATGGTTTTTTGAACAAGTTGAATTGAAACCTTGTAATACCTTCAGGGATGGAAGCGGGATTCTCCAAGAATTCGGGTAAGAGGTCCAGGTTGTTGTCATTCTTTTTCAAGAAGACCCTGCAATCTTCACATTTGAAAGTGAGTGTTGGCTCTAGGAGATTTAACATTTTACGAAATACTTGAGTTGACAGAGAGATGGGAGAATGGTATTGGAGTTGAATTATCCATTGAATTGGTATATATTTCCCAGTGCACCATGCGTCTAGATCCTTGCTATTGAAAACCTCAAGAACGCAACCTACTCGAGCAATTCGTGATGTCTAGATTACTTCTTTCTGAGCAAACAAAGATGAATAGTAATAATAGGCTCTATACCAATGAAATTTATCGTCCTCACATCCAAAAGTTTTCAAAGTATCTCCGCACAACTGATGTCAAGTTGTTGCTTCCATAAGTTGATGAGAGTGTTCTTTTAATACAAATAATATTCTAAATGAGCACTTGGGAGTGATAATATAATCTTCTGCAAATCATAATTTAATGTGATTTAGTGAGAAATATTTTCTATCCCTTCTATTATTAATGATGATATTTATGGAACATGCATGCTAAGTTATTAGCATTAAACCATACTAAATGCATATTGGGAAAAGCGTGAAGGTGGTGGGGACAGACAAGAGTGCTTGGGATTTTGGAAATTTTGTGAACCTGCCAACCCAAGAACCCACGAACTTGTGGTAGAAAAAGGTTGAAAATTGGCTAAGTGTTGTAAAGTGGTCAGTCGGACTCAATATAGGATAGATGAGATACTTAGGAGCTAGGGGAGTCTGATGGTAAAAATAAAGATCACGGATCTTTTGGGTACAAAATGTATATCGCAGAAAATGGGATATGAAAGCTTGAACCTGCGAACTTGTGAACCCATGACTACAGAAACGACTAAGTATAAAATAATGTGGTAGTTTTTTTGACTCACGATATAAGAGTATGGATGGAAATGAGGATATGTGAGTTCTCCAACCTACAAAATCGCCATTTTCAAAAGATAAACTAAGTATAGTAACTAGAAAGGGAGAATAGAAGGGAGAAAAGAAAAGGGGAATTCAAGTAAGTATAGAAGAGGGAAAAGAAAAGGACAAAAGGAATTGGGAAAATAGAAAAGGGGAGAGAAATTTTATAAGTGGGAAATGATCTCAACAACTCGCTCCAACTATGGGGTGATAACCCCCTCTAGTTTGTCAGGAATCCACAATCTTTATGACCAGGTGATTCCGTCCATTGGGCTATGGAGTCGAAGGTAAGAATATACAAAATAAAAAATAAAATTATGTACAATGAGAATGAGAAAGTCTTATGAAAATAAACCTTTAAAATGTTTCTCATTGATGGGAAACATTAGTCTTTTTCCCTTCATGTCTCGAAGCATATAGTAGTTAAAAGATAGGATATTTTCGACAATGTATGGTCCAATCCAGAGTTCTTCAAACTTTGTATGGATCGATGGTTTTTCCTTGGACTTGTTCCAAAGTAACACCAAATATCCCTTCTGGAAATTATTTATAGTTGTGCTCTGATCAAAATATATTTTCACACTTTGTTGCCTCTCAGAAGTTCGATTCAAGGATTTGCTTCATTCTTCTTTAGATTTTAACAACTGGTTGATCCTCCCTTGGACTGGTGAAGTATATTTTGTATCTTCAGTATTAACCACAGAAATCAATTCTTTGAGGTCGAGGCTAATCTTCGTTTTCACTTCTTTCCCGTAAAATAATGTATAAGGGGACATCCTAGTGATATCCTTTGGAGTCATTATGCTTGTACACAATGCATCTGTCTGCTTCATATGCCATTTCCTTTGGTTATTGTTCATGGTTTTTTTCAGTATATGAGCCAATGTTTTGTTTGTGGATTCAACAAGGCCATTACCTTGTAGATAATAATTCAATGACTGACCCATGATAATTCTGTATTATCCACAAAACTCTTTAAGATTTGACTCGTTGAAAATCGAACCATTATCTGTGATGAATTCATTCAGGACACTGAATCTTGATAAAATATTATCTTTGAGGAACTTGATTAACTCTTCAGAATTAGATTTTTTTAACGTCGTTGCTTCTAGCCAATCCATGAAATAATACGTGGAAGTGAGAATGTACATATTTCCCTTGCTAGAATTTGGGTTAATTGGCCTAAAAACATCAAGTCCCCATTGGGAGAATGGTTGTTCTAAAATTATGGGTTGTAAAGGCATCTCAAATATCTTCATTTTTCCTGAAAATTGCTGACACAATACATAATTCCCTACTGTGGTATATGAATATCTAAAAATTGATGGCCAATAGAATTTGACTCTTATTATCTAGTGAGAGGTTGTAGTAGGTGCAAAGTTTCCACTGCATATTCGTTCATGGAATTCTCTTATTAGTTCTTGGGCTTGATTTTCATCAACGCACCTCACCAGTATACCATCATAATTTGTCTTGAACAGTAAATCAACAATCAACACATATTGATTCATCTTCATTTTCAATGTTGTTCTCTCCTTTGGGTTCATGGTGATAGGAAATTTCCCAGACCTTAAGTAGAATATAATATCTTCATACATTCTAAAGAAGCTAATGGTTCTCCTACCGAAATTGAAATCATTCCATCAACCGAATCTTCATTCGCAATGAGTTTCCATAAACCTTGTACTTTGATAGATTTTAAAGGTTTAATATTGATATCATATTCTTGTATCTTTTCCAACTAGTTAGCCCATTTTCCCTCTCTCAATTGTTGATTCAGAGGCATATTCATTGGTGATGATGGAACATAAGTGATTGTTATCACTGGAATTTTGTCCACAGCATCGCATGCAAATGGTTATAGGAATACAACATCTCCAAACACATATTAGTTCACCTAAAACACCAAAAAAACATTTCTAAGGGGAAAAAACTATAGAACTGGTCAAAAAATTGACATTCGCTAAAACACTAAAGGAAGTGCTTGGGCCAAAGAAGCTCGTAGAGCGCACAATGCACCATATGCGCAATTTTGTATGAGAAAAGTCATGCACTCCTGTGAATGATTCATTTATGGTTCTTGTCAGTCCCTCACCCACTTCTGGACCAGATCCCAACTCGATTTGACCCTCAAATCATAGTTGAATCTGGATGGGGGATTGGTCAAAGACCTAAGGGTGCCCTAAAGGGCCCCTTTTCCACACTAAGAACCGATTGAATATTTCCTCAAAGACATGCTATAAAAGGAGGCCATGGCTGCACTAATAATTCAATAATCTCATAGTATTGTTATGCTTCCTCTATACTCCCTCAAGAAACCTCTTTTCTTCTTGGAGCATTCTAGAAACAAATCAATAAGCTATTCACCTCACCTCTTGAGGGAATAGGCTTGGATTTATTCACCATTTTATTTCTAGTTTATCATTTTAAGAAGAGCTCTCAAATAGGGGACTCAAAAATCATCCCAAGGAGGAACAAGGGATCCATAATTCCTCATTTTTCTACAGTGTTTGCCAACTAATATAGTTGTCCATTGGTGGCATAATCATTGGTCATTTGGTTGATTGATTTTGGTTCAAAGTTTCTTATGCATTTTAGTTTCATTTATTTAGTTATTTCTTTATTTTTCTCTAGCTTATTTTTTTGTTTATTTCATGTGCTTGGACTGTTAAATTCATACACTAACCTCTGTCTTGTCTAGCAGGCCCAACTAGACTTGTAAGTTCCCTTGTTTTTCCCACCCAAGTGACGAAATAGACACAACATATTGGCAATCATACTGGGGAAAAGGTATCAATTTCCTCCCTATTTGGGTTGTTTGAGAACTTCTATTTGACCCATTTTCCTTCCAGGGATCATAAATGGCCTATTCTTACTTGTCAAGGGATAATTTTGGAGCTGGAGGAGGATAATTCCATTCAAAATCTCCCCCCCGATGCATATCAAAACATGCATGGGTATTTTAGCCCACATATGCGCATTCAAAGCATTATGTGGCCACAACAATTTTGTTCTCTGAGCATTTTGTGCACAGTGCACCAAAAGGTCTTTTGTTCTCTATGCATTGTGTTCCCACTGCGGCTCTGTCTGAACTATAACTTGTGCATCTGTCCAAAGTTTCAAAATTGTAAGAGTTTTTGTGACATTTTGAAGGCCCCTAGCCTTCAAAATCTCACTTTTATGCAATTTGTAATTGCACCACACTTAGATTCCCTTCCCACATGAAGGGTTAGTCAAAACATAGGCACTTAGGGAGTTAAAAAGAACCATATTTCTCATGCTTTTCTTTGAGTTTCCACATGGATGGCTTGTTTTGATTGTAAAAGTTAAGTTGAGTTTCTTTACTATCACATATTAAAAACACTTGCATTGGGACCAAAAATAGAACTTTAATCATTGAGTGTTCTCTTATCTCACACCATAGAGTGATATTGAGAATAAAAAAAGTGATTAAGGCGATGTTTCATCTCCCTTAACAAAATATTTAGGAGAGGACACACCCCCCTAGGGATCCTCTTAGTTTCTTTTCAAACATCTTAAATTTGTAACGGCCCTTACATGCCCACATGTTGCAAAGTTAGGATAGTTTTTGAAATCACTTTCTTAGTTTACATCACAAGGAGAGTCTAAAGATCAAAGTAATGGTCCCATACATGCCCAAATGATTTCAATCTAGGATAGTTTTTTTAAGCTTTCTTAGTGTAAATCACATTAGGGAGTTTAAAGGATTGGTAAGGACCCATATGTCTGCATGCTAGTTCTTTAGGGCTTTAAAAATTCCACAATGTTGTACCAATGACATCTAGTAAGATAGGTAATCAAGATTTGTAAGGAACACAAGAAGTCCACATGTTGCAAATTGACACCTAACTTATTAAAATTTGGCACATTTATTCACTTTCTCACACAAAAAGTCCCTCCTCACTCACATAATTTCATCTCGAATTCTGGAGGTTGAAGTAAGTTTCCTCCAAAGGGATTATGAAATGTCCCACTATTTCTTGAATAAATTATCCACACCCACTTAATTCAAATGAGATTGGTTCACACCCCCAATCTCTCAACCAACCACATATAATTTTTTTCTAAAAACTCACTAAGTTTTCCTCCACAGGAGGTTCCAAAATATTTTTTTTAGTATAGGTAGGATCTCATGGTTAGGCATCCATATAACCCCCCGTTATCTGGTTCTCACATATTCAAACATTAGAAGTTGTCAAATAGGGAACTTTAAAATCCTAAAAGTCAAGTGATCCTAACACCATAAGGCAGGGAGATACCCATGAAGAGTCGAAGGTTGAGGCTTAGTTGTTCTATGTGTCCCCCTTTGAGTCACCCAACTCTTGGATGGGATCTATCCCATGACCCATTTCTGAGGCCGAAAATATAAATGTTGCACTTTGACCGAGGTACCTAGTGGCCAATTGTAGGACATCTACCCAGGTGGAAATTATGGGTTTCAATTGCACCTTGATCATATTTTTTGTGGCTATTGGGAAATATCGCCACCTCTTTTGAGATATGCACCCTCTACCCCTCATTATAATTGATTGTTTCATCCTTCACTAGTTCCTCTTTTGGTGGCTTCAGACCCCACTGTTGAGTGCTCTTGGAATGTCCAGTGCTATTTGAGAAGAAGGATGTTACATCTTTTTAGTACATGAGCATTTTTTTTCTTTATTTTCCCATGTAGATAAAATCCACCTACCCACATGTATAATTATTTTCAATTCATTTATGTATGATGTTCATTTGATTACATGTGATTTTGAGATATATTGTGAAGGCCCAAAGTTATACAAGTCTATTGTTCATTTATTGCTCTCATCACCATTTTCACACATTCACATTGCTAGTCGGACATCATAGGGGACCCATAGAATCCCCGTCATTCCATACGCTTGAAAAACCTCCCACCTATCCTAGAAGGAGTTCCTAGTCTTTCCAACTCACGAGCTCAACCCTCTCACACCCCTATGAGTTCTACTATTTTGGGATCATCTTTAATTGGTTCCACTTTACTTGGGTCCAATTCCCAAGGCCAACCATCCACTAGCTCTCCTTCACAAGGAGGCAGGAAACAAACTTCTTCTCAAGGGAGAAGTACAACTCCACCAAACCCCCCTCAAGGGCCAGGTCTACTACCTATTCAAACCATGGCTGGAACTAACCCTCCACCGCCACCCCCCATCACATATTTGGCGTCCCTCAACATCCATGATTTGAGTAAACTCATTAATGACCCTATATTGCATGACCCCACATGGCCCAATGTGCCTACCAAAATACCATCAAACATTCCCAAGTTTGAAGGAAAATCGGGGGAAGATCTTTCCAACCATGTCATGAACTTCCACTTATGGTTCTCTTCAAGAAAAATCATGGACAACTTCATCCTCTTAATTTTATTTCAACACACAGTCACTGTTCCATCAAGCAAATGTTATGTGGATGAAAAGTCAACTAATCACACAACTTTTGAATCTTTGGCCAAAGCATTTTTGGCCTTATTTCAACTACTAGTTCATCATGACACTGGTCTAGAACTACTCTCTAATTGCAAACAAACCTCATCTATACATATTTCCGACAACATTCACGAATGGCATTGGCGACGTAGTTTATGCAAAGCAGAAACCACAAAGGAACAACGTCTCGATTGGTTTCTCAAATCACTCATTTCTATCCTTTCCAAAGATGTGGCATCCACCTTCCTCCAAAATGAAGAAGAATCCATCAGCAAGGCTCAACAATAATACCTCATTTATGCTTAGTAAAATTACTTATACACAGTAATACTTGACACCCCAATACCCATACCATTCAGCCAGAACAAACCTGGGATGTCTCACGTGGTAGATGGATTGATTGGTACCACAACACACTACAATTCGTATGTCCAACCACAACCTATGTATGGTACACCCCAATATCCATCGATATATGGTGGATCCCCTTATTACCCTCCCCCCCTTTATGAGCATCCATACCCGAACTCTCAACCAAGTTCTAGTACACCCTCTACCTCATCCTATAACCTGGGCACTAGTGAAAATGATGCTCCTTCCTATGCACCCTACAGGTCATTTCCACAAAATAATCTATATTCCCCATTTCCTTGTCCTCCACAAACAATAACAACAACCTCCAGAAAAAATTCCCTTTTGCTCTTTGTGTTGAGCATGGTCATTATACTCACCATTTACCCCAAATTTCTAACTTCAAAAGGATGAAAGATTCCATGAACGCACCACATCCTTGAACATCTCCTGCTCCTCAACAGGCCCCACAATAGTATTTGCAACAACCACCCCTGACTGTGTTGCAAAATCATATTCCAAAACAAGGTGTGATGAATACCCAGAAGGAGATGCATCCTGCCCCACCACAAATGGGACAGTATCAAATCCATGGAAATTCGATGGATCGCAATATCCTCCTCACTAGGGAAGAAGAAATTCTTTTGCAAACGTGCAATCGCCAGTACAGTGCACCCCCTAAATCTATTCCCACCACTTCGGAAGAACCTCTAGCTACAACCAAATAACTCTTGATGATTCCCTTCCCTAACACTAAACCCGCCATTCATATCCCTCACATCCCATTACGACACAATGTCAACAACCCTCAGGCTAGGGTGCCACACAATTATAGTCTAGTCGATGACTTGGTGCAATATCCTATAGCCATGTCGGTATTGAGAGGTCCTCAAAACCTGTCCAACTCAATGGAAACCATTGCTTTCCTCCTTGGGGGAAGTCGACCTAGCTGATACTAGACTCATCATATTTGATCTAGATTGTGGGGAACCTCATCTCCTAGTTTTGGTATCTTTCTAGATACCAATTAAGATTCAAAACATCATAGTTCATTGATGTATCATTGATGAAGGTGCATCCACATGCATCATGTCCAAAATTTTATTGCAAAAACTTGGATCCCGTGAGATAATACCATCCGCCATCACATTAAGAGCCTATGATGGTTGACCATCCTCCCCTGAAGGGATCTTTTAAAATGTCCCCATTGAACTTGGGGGGAAAACCATCCTTATCAACATTGAGGTTATGAATGCCCCACTCGATTACAATATCTTGTTTGGACATAGTCACATGTACTCTATGAAGGCTATGTCTTCTTCTATGTTTTAAATGATGATATTCCCCCACAATGGGATGATCATCACCATCGACCAAGTTTCACATTATGAGTCCAACCTTTCCTCCAACATCGATAACATCTTACCTCTTGTTCGCACTAGTTTCTATGTGTATCCACTCATGGATATGGGCCCCATAATTTTCAAGGACCCATCCTTGTTGGGGAAATACCATGGAGCACCATTACTCATACACCCCTCAGCACAAGTGTGTGTCATATATTCTAATGGAACTAAAACTGGAGATCCCATTCCTCCCACTAAGGCTTCTCCACCCCTCGACGTACCACCAATTGAATAAATTCTACCTCAATAATTACTTGAGAACCCTACGACACTAATTATCCCCAATTTCACCCTTACCCAAGGGAAAATCCCAGTTTGGGAGATAATCCCCCAAGTGATCACTGAGATTCCATTCTTCTACCCCCTACAAGACGTACAATATTTTTAGGTATCCATAACGCTTACCCTTCCGAAGATGGTTCTCGCCATTTCGGTATGGTATCTACAACCACCCGCAATGGTTCCTCAACCATCCCTCCCTCCCCAATCAAAGGGACTCCCAATGTCGATTGCAGTCCTAACTTCAACCACACCACCCTCAACCCAACTTTCCAGCACCACCTCTATGGCTGGGGGAAAATAGAAGAACAAATATCCCACTTCTCCACTTCCTCGTCGAGTTAAACCTCCTTACACACTCTGTGTGAGAGAGGGACACCCCACAAATAGATGTTCCTCTCTACCCGAGTTACACAATCTGATCCAACTCCCTCAAGCACCCACATCATTCGTTGCTTCACCAAGCACACCTAGTACTACCACAATATACTCTATTACAGGAAATAAAGGGATGTGAACCAAATTCACATGTGCCGTCTATTTAGAGTATGGCGAATATACTCATCATTTCCCATCTCTACCTCAGTTTTGACAGACACTAATGGAAGTATGCCAAATCTTTCTGCAATACCCCTCTCCACCCATGTCATTAGGTACCCACGTCACCAAAATCCATTATGTCTCGACCTTATTTAATGAGTGGATGAGGTGTCCTTTCTCTCTTTGTGAATCACTTGATCATTTCACATATCAGTGTCCTTTGATCATTGAATACAGACATCATAAAATGGCCCTTATTCAAAATCCTCCACCCATCTCACTTCCTGTACTACAAGTGATTCCAACCATCCCTTCTCTAGATATTGTTCACATCACCTCCCTTGAACCTAAGTCACTTCCTACACCTCCATGGTTCATGGATAGAGTGTCTGAGTATTTTCCCCCAAATCCTCCCAATTCCCCGGTTCATTTCCCCCAGTAAATATTACCCCCGACCACCATTTACAACCCACAATATATGGACATTTGGTTTATGTCAAGTGTGCCATCGCACCATAGTTGCAATGCCCCTTCTATGTATTCATCACTAGAAGACACTCACACGGTGGCAGTCACTAATGATACTTCCACAGATCCCTTATATTCTCACATTTTCCATTGTGGCGAAGATATCTTGGAGGAACTAACTACCATTGATTGTATATGGGATGCGCTCCATCACAGAGTGCTTTTTATCCCACAGAAATCGTTTGACCCTCCTAGCCAAGCCTCGATATGTGCAATCGAAACCAAGGATTTTATTCCATCTGGGAATATAGACTGGTTCAACAACCCTATCCATGCCCCTGACGATTTTGGAGAAGGAAACATGGCCAACATTTCCCCCACTGTCAAAATCGATATTTCCATCAAACCAGAAATCATAGAGGAAATCACCATTGGTGTCACATGCTCCCCTTAGGAACTCACGGCTTACAAAGCTCTCTTTCAGGAATACCAAGATATTTTTTCATGGTCATATACAAAGATTCTTGAACTTGATCCTTATATCATCGAACATCACATCGACACATGCCTAGATGTCATCCCAGTACGTCAAAAATAATGCCCACTTTACCCATCCACGGTCATGGCTATCAAAGCCAAAATTGAAAATCTACGTGCTACAGGATTCATATACCCCATTGCATACACATCATGGGTCTCCAACCTCATCCCTGTTAACAAAAAACAAGGAAATATTCATGTCTGCATTGACGTTATCAATCTCAATCACTCTTGTCCCAAAGAAAAAATCCTAATGCCATTCATCGAACAAATTATCGATGGATGTGCAAGCCACGAGGGCTTGTACTTCATGGATGGGTTCTTTGGCTACAATCAAATCCAGATCCATCCAACAGATCAGTACAAAACCACATTTACCACCATGTGGGGTACTTTTTCTTATCGTGTCATGCCTTTCGAACTCAAGAATGTTGGTGCTACTTTCCAATGGGCCATGAATTATGTTTTCCATTATCTCTCTCTCATTATCCTCGCTTATTTGGATGACCTCACTGCTCGATCCAAGAAATGAAAACAACATCTATACGATTTACGAGTCATTTTTCAACGATGTCGCTAGTACAATATCTACCTAAACCCCCTCAATTGTGTATTTTGCATCACTGTCGAATGCCTCCTGGGGTTCATAGTCTCCCAACACAACATCACAATGGACCCCCTCAAGGTCCAAGCTATCAAAAAAATTCTACCACCTAGGAATTTGTGCCAACTATAGAGCCTACAAGGAAAATCCAACTTCATACGATGCCTTGTCCCATATTATGCCAATCGCATGCATGGTTTCCTTCACTTACTGCTTCATGATATCCCATTTTGATGGGATGAATATGCCCAAAAATATTTTGATGACTTAAAAGCGGCGCTATCTAATGCACCTTTGATTAGTTCTCCCAACTATGATCGTGATTACATCCTCTACTTATCATCCTCAATTCTCTCAGTAGTAGGAGTTCTCGTCCAACTAGGGGATTATGGCCACGAGCATGTTATTTACTACATTAATAAAAATCTTTCAGGACCACCCCTGAAATACAATCATGAAGAGAAATTTGCCCTCGCAGTCTAGAAATTGCATCATTACATCTTGCTTCACACTACCAAAGTCATGGAAGATTCCAACCCCATGCAATACTTTATTAGTCGACAAAAAATTAATGGTAAATTTTCCTAATGGATCGTCATCCTTCAGGAATACGACCTAGAGTTTTCAACTCCCAAAAGAAAGAAAGCACTTGTTCTCTCCAAAATCCTCATAGTGTTTCCCTCAAACGCTACAAATTCACCCGTCAACACAAATTTTCCTAATGAAAACCTCTTCTACATCCCCTCGAATGAGCCTTGGTATGTTGACCTTCTCATCTACCTTTGGACACATAAGTTTTTGTCTCATCTCTCGTGATATGATCGTCAAAACCTTCTCCATTAGGCCCCTCTATACCTCCTCATCGATGAAATTTTGTATCAGCGTTGGGTCGACACCATACTCCATCGATGTTTGACAGAGTCTTGAATGATTTCCATAGTGGCACCTGTGGTGGCCACCTCTCAAGTATTTCCACATCCCAAAAAATCATTCGAGCCAGATACTTCTAGCCCACATTGTTTCATGACTACATCCACGATGTCAAGTGATGCAACAAATTCCATCTTTATGCAAGAAAATCATGAGTGGCACCCACTCTTATACATCCAGTCATCACTGTCGTCCCCTTCTAAAAATGGGGCATAGACTTCATGACTTTCAATTCTCCATGTAGAAATGGAAACAAGTACATCATTGTGCTAGCAGATTAATTTACCAAATGGTTTGAAGCCATGCCCACCTTCAACAATACCATTGACACAACAATGTGTTTTTTTTTCAACCACATCATTACCCATTTCGGAGTCTCAGTCAGTTAGTCTCTAATCATGGTAAACACTTTGAGAATGATGTCTTCGTCAAACTCTCCTCAAGGTTAAGCTTCTTCCATGAATTTTTCTCCCCATACTACCCTCAGTCCAATGGACAGGTTGAGGTTGTTAACAAAGTCCTCAAAACCATGCTGCAATGCATTGTCAACAAACATAAGACCAATTGGCATGATATGTTGTTTTCAACATTATGGACTTATCGCACGATAGTTAAAACTGCCACCTGTTTTACACCGTTTCATCTCTTCCATGGGATTGAAGCCACCCTCCCCATCGAGTGAGAAATTCCCATGTTGCACACCGCCATCGAGCTATTACCTGACACTGATCCAATGGAGTAGCACTTGCTAAACCTAGAGTCGTTGGATGAATATTGTCGGTCTTCCTTACATAACAATGAGGTAGCTAATAAATGGTCGAAGGCCACCTTTGACCGCAATGTCAACCTTTTCTCATTTAACGAAGGATATCTCGTCCTATCGTACGATATCGCTCATGATACTCTCGGTCATGGAAAATTCAAGTCATTATGGAATGGACCCTACATCGTCCAACACTGCCTCACTAAAGGTGCAAACATATTGGCCTCTCCATAAGGCTACTATATCAAAGAACCCGTCAACGGGTTGTACTTAATTTTTTTTTACGCCTGAGCGTAGTCATTCTACACTAGGTTTTTCTATCGTACACATTTGTAGATTTTTTAGTCTTATGTTTTTCCTCCACTCCTCACTTTTGATCTACCATTTGTGTTATTAATAGATGTCTCCTCCATCGATCTACCACATCGATTACGCTGACAGAGCTATCCTCTAGACACGGAATCTCGCTTCGGCTGCTTGGGCCCTCTACACCCCCTCACATGAACTGCTCCACTCCATCGGCATATGTTTGGGTTCAACAACCAACAACCAAGCAGAATACAAAGCCGTCATTGGAATCCTTGCTGAGGCCAGTCACCACCACATTCATCACCTTATCATCTTATTATATTCCCATCTTGTTGTCCTGCAACTCAACAATGTGTACCATGTCTGCGATCCTTGTCTTTCGTAAATACCTGCAAGCTAGACTCTTATCTCACAATTTTGATTCAATTACATTTACCCATATTCCATGAAAATTTAATCAAATAGTAGATAACATGGCTAACCTAGTGTTAGATTAGAATTTATCACATCAAGACATTATCACACATACATAAATCATCAAACATTTATCACAACATATAGATTAGACATCATAAAAAACACAACCAAAATATCATCACATGTAAACATCACTGAGATCCCAAACATGTATATCCCTATATATATATATATATCAATCAATGTGTCATCAATGTTTGAAAAATAGTACAAAATATACATCGCCCATAGTAAAGTGAGCCCCCCTCACCCCTATATGTACAAAATGGGTGTCACACTACCCTATACAAAATGGGTGTGCAAGTCTATATAAATACAAAAATATACAACATAGAACTCAAGGTGCCCCCAGAGCACCACCACCGAGTCCTCTATCTGTAGGAGGTGCCCCACCAGATGGGGGTCCTCTATGTCTGGGGGGCATTCATCCATCCATCGTTGCCCCTGCTATAGCTTCTCTACAAATGAGAGTCTACAACTCTGCAAGGCCACCCACACACTTCTCCAAGACTCTCTCGTTTTAGATATGGGACCACATGCCCTCAGGCACACCCTACAGTACCACCTCCAACTGACATCAGAAATTCTCTAACCCCCCGCCGAAGTCTACATGAGGCACATGTGATGGCCCTGCACCTTGATCATGAAGTTTTCACCTCCTACCGAATCTTGCCTCAACTATTGGCCTCGCACCAGCCTCATCCCTCTGTCATTGCTCTCCCACCAATGGCAGTCTCACTGGCCCCTAACAAGCCAACTCTCCAAACAAATCCACCTCTCATCAACTCACTATGGAAGAAGGTACAAATGAGATGTCATTGTGGGCCCCACAACCATATATAGTCCCTTTTGCCAAAACTTCCACACTTAGTTACATGAGCTCAAAGTCTTTATTTTTTTATCCATCTTCAGCCACAGGATCAGGGTCTCGCTGCCTACATAGTCAAATTCCCTGGTTTACCATATGCACTTGGCTTCGGGGGATCCTTTTTCTCACATCACACCCAGGTATGCGTGCTCATGTTCAAAACTATCAAATAATTGTTATATGTTCTTTATCTTCAGATATTTTTCACATCGAGTATTCAGTTTTAATGTGTGCAGGTACTTGGTCATCACAAACCAACACAACCCCTTTAGGTATATGATCCACACTAGCATGTAATCATTCCCTTTGAATATCAATTGCATCTCCCAATCACACCCTCTGACATTTGCCTTTAGGGTCCCTACATCCAACTCTACAGTACTGCCACCTCTGTTGCATTTCGGTACTATCACCCGATAGCACTCTCCCCCACATCAATTGTCCCATTCATAGTCCCCCTTGACACTTTGAAACTCATGCTTATTTCACCCCTAGGATGGGAGTCCTAATAGTCTTACGGATTTATGAGAATCAGCCACATGCTCCTTCTCATCATTTTTCTAGCTTTCCCATATGGACTCCAAGGTTACCTCATCATGGTTCTCTTTTGACTACACCTCCACAGTATCATTTACCCTCCATTTCATCCACAATCAGTTTTCCCATCTGTAGATTACCCTGCATTCATTTATCTCATACAAAAACCCACCCATGAGGCCCCCCACCCTCCACCAGTTCTCCACGCACCTTGTGCCCTTATAGGACAAGCCATGTTACACTGGGGAACTTGTTTATGTATCTATATACTCATCCCAAATTATTCTGTATTCATTTGGTAATTGTAAAAAAAACCTTTTTTTCCAACATTTACTTAGCCTTTTTAGCATCACCCTTGACGACCTTCTTTTTTTCTGAAAAAGAAACCCATGTTGCCCTTGGTTGGGGAATTCAATCTCCTCTCGTCATGTTGACATTGTCCATAAAACCTTATTATACCACAGTTCATGTACCCCTAATATCTTAGTTTATCCACTTTGTCATGCCTTTGGAACAATTTAAACCATGTCTAGTCGTCTGCCTGACACTAGATACAATTTCACGGTTGTTTCTAATCACCCTCCAAACATACCCCCAACCAAGGGAAGTCTTGAGTGTCACCACATATTGACTTTGTTCATGTTCCCTATCAATTTTTGATCTTACCTTGTGAATTTCATGAATCCCTTTTCTTCTTAGAGTCACATCTCCCTTTCTGTCAACATCAACATAGTTTCCATAAGGGCGACAATATCTTGACTCTCATTACCTTTCCAATGAGCAGTCTTAGACAACACAGAAAGAACCATCATTTCTCTCTGCTATCATTGATCCCCATAGAATTCAACATCAGCAACATCTCATGTTATGGTGGGTCTTACTATGCCACTATTGCTGTTGTTTCATATTATAAGAAGACCTCTAAATATTGTTAGGCCATCAATGCCTACGAATCATCAAAACTCCTCCCAGGTGTCCTTGCTTCTTTTTAGAGTATGTTCACCATCATAATTTCCATCTGTCATTATCAAACCTCCATGAAGGGCACTGCAGTTATCTACATCAACATGAAAATCCAATTGTTGTCTTATATCTTTTTTTGAGTTACATGACACGATCATGGGGCATGCCCACCTCATTTGTATACAATTTTATTTATCTTCTTAGAGAAAGGTTTAGGTCCCATAGTTTCCCCTCTCCCTTCGATAGATTGCTCTTACAATTCCTCTTATAAATCTTCCTTACAATGGTACTCTCAGTAGAAGAAACATTGATGTATTTAGGCTATACATATGCTCATAAACTCACACCTCAGGGGGCATCTATTATCATTGAAATTTCATCTGGAACATTGCATGCAAATGGTTATAGGAATAAAAATATCCAAACACCTATTAGTTCACCTTTAGAACCAAAAATTAATTTCTAAGGGGCAAAAACTATACAATTGGACAAAAAATTGGCATGCACTAAAAAACTAAAGGAAGAGTGTGCACAATGCATGGGCCAAAGAATATCTTAGAGAGCACAATGTGCCATATGTTCAATTGTGTATGAGAAAATCCATGCACTCCTGTGAATGCCACATTTATGGTTCTTGTCGGCCCCTCACCCACTTCTAGACAATCTCCCAACTTGATTTGACCCTCAAATCAAAGCTTAATCTAAATGGGGGGCTGGTCAAAGACTTAAGGGTGCCCTAAAGGGATCCTTGTCCACGCTAAGAACCGATTGAATATTTCCTAAAATACATGCTATAAAAGGAGGTTATGGGTGCACTAAGAATTCAATAACCTCATAGTATTGTTATGCTGCCTCTATCCTCCCTCAAGAAACCTCTTTTCTTCTTGGAGCATTCTAGCAACATCTCAATAAGATATTCACCTCACCTCTTGCGGGAATAGGCTTGGAATTATTCACCATTTGATTCCTAGTTTATCAATGTAAGAAGAGCTCTCAAATAGGGGACTCAAGATCCTTCCCAAGGAGGAAGTCAGGATCCATAAGTCCTCCTTTTTTTACAGTGTTTTCCAACTAATATAGTTATCCATTGGTGCCATAGTCATTGTTCATTTAGTTGATTGATTTTGGTTCAAATTTTCTTATGCATTTTAGTTTTGTTTCTTTAGATATTTATTTAGTTGTTTGTTTATTTCATATTCTTGTATTATTTAATTCATACACTAACCTCTGTCTTTTTTAGCAGGCCCAACTAGACTTGTAAGTGCGCTTGTTTTTCTCACCCAAGTGACAAAACAAACACAATAACGATAACAAGGGAGTTTAATATGTACGTCCGAAAGTGCGCCACCGCATTTACCAAAGACAAGGATTTCTTTTCCAGTTCTGAGTACCTCAATTCATAGTCAAGTAAGGTTTTTATCATGAAATGGATTGGGAGTTCTTCCCCTTTGATATTATTCTGAGTAAGAACAAATGAAAAAAGAGTCTATGTAGCAAAGGAATAGATGATGAAATCACTTTGAAAATTGGACTAACAAGGACTGGGGATGTGGTGATTGATCATTTGATATTATTGAATGCCTCTTGATTATATGTTGTCCATTCGAACCTCTTCTCCTTTTTCAAAAACAAATTGATTGGCTTTACAATACTTGCATTATCAGAAATAAATCTTTGCACAAAGTTGATCTTGCTGAAAAATTATTGGACTCCCTTCTTGGATGTTGGGGGGTTAATCTCATTTATTTCTTTAACTCTTTATGGATCTGTGCAAATCCCTTCCTTGCATACATTGTGGCCGAATAATTTTCCTTGAGTTACAACAAACAAGCACTTCTTAGGATTTAGAGAGACACCATATAATCTACATCTTTCAAAAAAAATTCTGAAATGATGGATATGATCATTCCTTTTCTTCGAATGCATGGTCAAGTCATCTTGATAGTCTACCATAAATTTTTCTATCAATCCATTGAATTCATGATCCATATCCCTCTAGAATGTGGCTCCAACATTCTTCAAAACAAAGGGCATTCTAGCATATGCATATGTATCCTAAGTTGTGATAGATGTTGTCTTTGACCTATCTTCCTCATCCACCAAGACTTGGTTATATCCAGAAAAACCATCCAACATGGACATGCAAGCTGACCCAATAACTTGTTGGAGAAGGAAATCCATATTATGTAAAGGAGAGTTATCATTTATGTGTGCTTTTCTAAGGTATCTGAAGTCAACACACATATAGATTTCCCCGATATTATTTCTTACGATCACGGGATTTGAGAGCCAATTGGAGTGCATAATGGGATAAATTATCAATTTCTCCAATTCAATATTTACCATAGGTTTCATTTTGGGGTTCATCATCCTTACTTTTTTCTTTACAGACTTGGCTTCTTCCCTCAAAGGAATGATATGATGGAATATAGTTTTATCGTAATCTTTTAAATCATCATAGGTCCAAGCGAGCACATCAATGCATCCTTTAAACAAGGAAACATATTGATCAAATTTATCAGTGGTGAAATCAATTCCCAAATTGAAATATTTTGGGGAACTATCAGTTCCAATACTGACTATTCTTGTTTCTTTCACCTTTTGAATTGAAACTTCTTCAAGGAGATTCTTAGGATGATCATATTTTGAAAAAAGAGATTCAGATTGCATACAATATTTAGGGACAACATATGTGTGATGATCTTTATCTAGGTCCACTATATTATTAAATAAGGCCCACTATGGTAGTTAGATATAATAAAGGGGTAGTTAGATATACTAAATGTAAGATGACTTCTTAGAAGGTTCTACTTCTAGAATATTCCTCCTCTAGAATGTTCTTAGGTGATGGTAGCACTATATAAGGGGGTTCAAGCAATGCAATAGGATATGCAGAGAAGTATTGTATTGTGAGTTGTAGCTCCATAGGAGGATGCCCCCTCAAAGAGGCAAGTGAACAGGTGAGGATGCCTTCCATAATAGGATCCATTGTATGGTGTTGCCCTACCTCAAGGGTTTGATAGTAATAAAAGAGATTTTACATATTGTTCTTCTATATTTATCTTTGTATCTATTGTGATATTTTGTATTCATTTTTGTAGATCTATTCAGGTTCATAACATTATCATCATCATCATCCAACAAAAGATTTCCCAGTTTTTCATCATCCTCAAACACTTGCAAATATTCAATGTTATCGAGAATAGATGGTCAGAGTGCTCTTTCTACCTGGAAAGATGTTTTTCTTTGGACATTGTATGGGTTTGACAATGAGGCCACCAAGATTAATGCATATGCCTTGCGATTCTTTTCCATGGTAATGAAATAAATGTGGAAGGAACTAAATGATTCCATCAATTCGTTAACCCTTTTGAAATATAACTTAAGTCTTTCATTTTTTATTTTATACCTCTGGGTAACTTCCTCGATCACCAATTCTGAGTCGTCACTTACAACTAGATGTTCTATTTTCATTTCTTGTGCTAGGATCATCCCATAAATCAAGGATTCATATTATTCTTCACTATTAGTTCATGAAAATTAAAATCTAATAGCATGCAGATGCAACACCTTATCTGGGCTCATAAGAACAATCCTAACTCTACTCCCATAATTTGAACAAGCTCCATCGAATGACATCCTCCAATAGCCTTTAAAAAAACATTCTTGATTCTTTGTGTCTTGAACTTGCTCTAGGTTTTCATTATGCTCTATGTCTATGATAGCATAGTTTCCAATCTTGGCATCTATATAATCCTTTATCAATTCATTTCCTTTCTTCTTGAAAGAGAAGGGTTTTCTAGGTTCATGAGGCACTCTAATCATTGGTCCTTCTTTCCCTGGAAGCATCATAAAACTTCCATCGTTCATTATATATCCCACAATAATATATGTACAATATCTTCCCAACACAACTACATATTCTGGAGGAAGGTCTAGCACAATAATATTGAAAACTATAATAATATGGGGGGTTGTTGTAATCCAAGCGTAAAATTAATTGATCTCTCCATAAGATGGCACTTTTCTAGAATCAATTGTGTATATTCTTTCACTGATTTCATAATACTTGGTGAAATTCATGCCTAATGCCTCCATGGAAACCATTGGCATGATATTTTTGGTCACACTAGTCTCATCTAAGCAGTTTTGAAGTGAAACATCATGATTTTAAATTGAAATATAAAAGGGAATAATTTTAACTCTCAACTTGGTCGTTGGTTGGTTATGGCCTTGTTATGGACTTGTAACAACAACTTCTTCTTTCTTAGATGGATCGTCCAATAATTTCAAAATATTATGTCTTTCTTGGGGAATCTTCACCACTTATGTAAAAGGAAAAGTTATCCTTAATTTACTTAAGTCCTCTACGACATTATATGTCATCTGAGTGGAGTTTGATGTCAAGTGTTTCCTTTTACTTCCATTTCCATCTGTCACTTTCTCATTTATCCCCTTTTCACTTGATTTTTCTTTTTCATTTTCCCTGTCAGAGTCACCTTTGTTCTTGGGTCTATTTACAAATCCTCTTGTTTGGGGGACTTTTTCTTGCGAGTTTGTATCGTTATCACCCTCCTCAAATATATACATGGATGTCTCACACCCTTCCATATGTATAGTTTCATATCTTTCATCAGGTGAGTAATATATATCTTGCTCAACCATTTTCTCATCATATATATCATCCAAAACAACTACATTGGGGTTTGGTTGTTTGGGGACCCTTGGTCTTTGTGTATTTTCCATGTTTTCAAACCTCACTCTATTTTATTGGGGAGGATTCCTTCTTTGATATGGGATCGACATCCTCGGATTTGCCACATAATTATCTCCCCTTCTAAGTCTGGTTATCTTGTTCTGCATTTGCTTGATAGTTCAATTCATTTGCGCAATTTCAATTCTCTGCTGAGTTTCTTGTGCCGCCACAGGGTCTACCTTCACATCTGGTATAGTTCCCTTGAGAAATACTCCTCCCATTATTTGGTTCTGAGCTGGTATTGTCTTGAATTATTCATTCTTTATTGAACAGACAGCTCCTTGATTATCAATACTTAATCGTCCCATATGCCTTTGTACTTTTCCCAGTATAATGTCAAGGTTTGCACCCATTTCTATCATATTTTCTTCAATCTCAATGGCTTTGCTCATTGTCTCCTCCAAGGTATCTATTTGGTAAGTTATGATAGCATATTTCACATTTGGAGGCATCACATTTTGGTCATTTGGTATTTTATCTTCTGGAATCTTAATCAAGGTTTTATTGAACCTGATATTAAACTCTCGTATTCTTTCATTCTTCCTAAAACCAATTTGGGTGAAATCGGTGAGAAGGGTATGATAAGAAATCAGAGGGGCAAACATAGTTAGGAACATGGCTTCAAGGTCATTAAATGAGCGAATCGATCCACTAGGTAATTTTTTATACCATTCATATGCTCTTCCTGATAGGGTTTGTAGAAATAACCTTACCATGAAATCATCATACTCAACACGGTGAACATCGTAAACATCAAGGAACAAATGAAGATGCCTTTTTTGTGCTAATTGCTCTATCTCTAGAAAATTCCTTTAAGGTACCCTTAGGGAGAACATGAAGATCATGTTAGTCACCTAGAAGATTTAGAGGGGACTATCTTACCCTCTTTCAGTTTTCAAATCCTCGATTTCCTTTATTTCTGGCAACATCTCTTCCACCCCCTTGTCTCTCTTCATCCCACAATTATTCATTTCTTTCTGCCATATCCGCGTGAATTCTACTTGGAATATAAAGTTTCTTACTTTTATTTCTGATAATGGGTCCTTTGTATTTGTCTAGCTTCAATGTCGATTGTGTTCTTGTGATGCTCTAGCTAATATTTGATTTCTTTGGTCTTTTCTCTCTTCTCTCCTCTGTCTTTGGAGGATTTCTCTTTCTTCTTCTTGGACCAAGGTTTTCCAATACCTTTCCAAATATTCATGAGTCTCGGTCGTTTATATTACTAAGTTGTATAATTGATGTAATATGATTTGTTGGTTATTGAATCCAACTTCCAAAACGGGTTGATTAGCCATGGGAAAAGTCATATGTTTTTCAAAACGCTAGACCAAATTTCAGATCTCAATTCATTCCCTAGTATGGCACC
Source organism: Picea abies (assembly GCA_900067695.1). Lineage (NCBI taxonomy): Eukaryota > Viridiplantae > Streptophyta > Pinopsida > Pinales > Pinaceae > Picea > Picea abies. Next base: position 27,124 of record CBVK0100154195.1, read on the forward strand.
AAAATTGTTGACAATTGAATCCATTAGGACCGAAATAATGACCTCATGAGGATATAAAACCCCCTACATTTTTATAGAGGTGGTACTCCTCTTTTTCTTCATATTTTCGTGGGACTTTGGGTCTTCAGAGTATGAGAATTCATAAAAGTTCATCATGATAATCAAATAAAAATAAAATAACGGGAAATAAATGTTTTGTTTTATTTTCAAGAAGGTTCCTAAGAAATGACCAGGGATCACACATTACATACATTAAAGAAAAATGAGAAAAATTTCCTCACATCCATCATAGTTTAACTTAAGGTTTATGATCATATAAAAATAACAAAGAAGATGGTTTGCATGCATAAGAGAAATTTAACAGAGTAGAAACATGGGAAACTCAAATAAATATAATGATAGATCAACCTCAAATACTTTATATTCTGAAAACAGTCTTACAAAGTACATTCAAGACAATTCCCAAAGTAGCTCTCTTTAAATTTCTAAAAAATATATAGTTTATTACATATTCTTCAAAATTTAAAATGCGTTTGTCTTAAAGACTGGGATTGGGACTCCCGTGGACCGTAAAGAAAATAAATACAAGAAGTAATCTTGCAGAAAGAGGATGGTGGGTGAAAGCGGAACATGGAGACCTAGAAAGAAGGAAATAAGAAGCTATCATTATTCAGTTAGAACTTTCTAGTGAAAGAGGTGGAATAACTGGATGAGGGTACTGATAAAGAAAGAAATATATGATCAGTGTAAACTTGCTATCGTGGATGATTTTAGGGGCTAAATTTTCCTCCTGGGCTAATTTTCCATGGTTTTTTCCAAAAAAAGATTCATTATTCTAAAAATGATTCCCCCAAATTCAGTAGGATAAAAAATTTTACCTTAAAAATCGCCAAAAAATTATACAAACTATATCAAATCCTTAGAAATTTGAATATTTTTATAAAATATCGCCAAACATTTATAGTTGTAATATGAAAGATCACTAAGATTCACCAAGGTTTCTACATTTTAAAATAAATTTTCATCCTTAAAATCATCCCTTCTTACTATTATGGTCTCTTGTGTTTTCATTTGCATTCTGATGTCCTTTTATTGTTGTCACTAACGGTTATAGGAACCATCTCAACTGCTTCTTTCCCTTCTTTGGTCACTTTATCGATAAATTTCTTTGTAACATCCCCCCCGACCACCTCCAGGCTGAGTTATGCCACTCCAGAGAAACCACTCATGATTTGACACCAGTCAGTAACATTTCCATACTTAACAGGCCAGACCATGCTACTCTAGGGAATTCTTTCAGTCCCATATTGCAGATAATATAGTAACAAACCCAATAGTCAATTGAGCAATGCCACATAAATTTACTCTTTCAACTGCATGCAACTAAGACATATACATACAACACCCTCACAAAAGATTTACATATAAACATAAACAAACAATTACTTTATGTAACATATGACTTTTATACTGAAAAAACAGTAACTACAGATATGCAACATTTACAAGGAATTACCCATAAACATAAAGGAAATTATAATCACATATATTATAAACCGTAACATAGGCATGTAAATAACAAAGCAACATATCATTTTTATCATACAATTGGTACTTATCTTGGAAATATTGTCACCAACTACGTACAGGCCGTCCATGAACCTCCCAACCATAGACTACATTGTTCATCACTCTCAACAGTGAGTCACCCCGAGTTGGGACTGAAATCCACCTAGGGTAAAGGGTTCCTATCTAGGCTAAGGCTCATGGACAACATGAAAGAATCCATCTCAAGTGCTCACTCAAATAATATCCTACAACCTCTCATTCCCCACATGCATGTCCCACCCAAGGAAGTGTGCCCCTTCTCTGCTCAACAGTCCCTCGACTTCCCCACATCCCTTCCAGGGCTTCAGCAACAGGCTAGACCGAAAGTCTTAGAATGTTGTAGCTACAGTCTAGCACCTTCAGGAATCAATCCCCAACAATTCTCTCACTCAGAGAATTTCTCACGGGCCT